>PNEQ01077245.1:0-35071 GCA_003012365.1 Medauroidea extradentata | reverse complement strand
GGGGGTTGCTTAGGGTATTGCGCCGCGAAAGTAGTTCCGCTGTTGCGCACCTTTTGTCCCTAATTATTATATTTGTGTGGATAAAGAATTTTCTTTCAATGTAAAACCTATAAACGGAAATTTTGGAATGGTTTGTTTCATGTTTTAAGGGTAATTTTGCTGGTTTTGTTGAATTTTGGATACTGTTGTATCACTCCGCTGTGGTGCGCTATTTGTTACCATGTCCGTTGCCATGAGGGAACAGTGGGTGCCGGGCGCTGGCCCGAGGCGGTCGCAAGTTGTGGAACAGTTGGTGCCGGGCGCTGGCCCGAGGCGGTAGCGGTGTTGTAGGGCAGTTGGTACGAATAAGTGTTTCATCCTTACCTTGTTTTTTTGTTTAACTCACGGTCAGACATGGTAACGCCGGACAGCTGACGGGTTTATTTGTGCTTGATAAATAACCGCCTTTTGTAAGAAACTTACAGAATCCAAACATCTGTCAAAGTTAAAGTAAAAATAAATCAACAGTTGACTGAGTGAGTTGTTATTGGTGAAATCACGATGGTTGGTTAACCCTGAAAGTAAATCAAACTGAGCTATCCGGCGCACTTCACATAACATAACCTCAACACCCACGCCAAGTGACAACAATCAATAACAATAGACCACAGCAACACGCAGCAGACGCAAGGACGCGTCACATCATTGTCGCTGCGAACAGGGACCGAGGGAACCCAAGTACCTCGGGGGCCCAGGACCCTTGGAACAACGAGTCACGACTTCGCGGAAACATCTATCATCGGCAGCACCAGACAACGGCCAGCAGCAGTCGGGAAGGTACAGTTCACCCAGGGAAAAAATGGAACTCAGGTTAGTGTCGCTTAAGGAACAGAATTTTAGTGTGGAGGACATTCTCAAGATTGTTTTGGTTTTTGTTGTGGTCTAACTAATGAGACGGTAATTTTTGTTTGTTGTCCTTGCAAACAACAAAATGTAAGGTTAGGTTTCGAGTAGGCTTAGGCCTACATATATCAGAACTGTTAGTGAATTATAAGTGTAACATGGCTAATCAGGACGTGGCAGATTTGTTTAGGAGTATGTTTGCAGCCTACAACAGAACATTAGAAGATTTTAGTACAGGGTGGAAAAGTGATTTGGAAAAAATAAACAAGTTATATAGTGGTAATCCTGAAGTTAAAGAGGTAGAGGTGAATCAAGACATTTTCGAAAGTGAAACAGTAGTAGTACAAGTAGGCCTAAGTGTAGAGAAGGTAAATGAGGTGCAGAAAGATAGCGGGGTAGAAGAAATAGATGATGAAACTGATGGGGTTTTAATAGACAGTGAAGGTATTAGTGATGATGAAGTTGAGGGGGGTTTAGCAAAAGGAAAAGATATAAGTGATGATGTTGAAGGATCAAAGGAGATTGAGTGTGTGGCAAATTTGGCAAGTGGGACAGAAGTTGTCGAGGGTAAGGTGAGGCCTACCAACAGTAGTGTGGTTGGTAACAGTTTGTTGAGGCTGCAAAGAGTGGAGGTGGACAGAGCCTTTCAATGGGCAGGGGCAGCAGATCAAGATGTTGTAGGAAGGTTGAGGAATGTTGAACAGTGGGGGGTGCAAGTGTGGCACCAAGGTAATGTAAAATTTAAAATTCAAGATGGACTGGGGGGTGGTGCAGAGAGCTGTTGGGAATGTGTGGTACAGAGGACAGTACTATACAAAGAAGTTAGAGATCAGGGAAGTGTTGTGAAGTGGGGGGTGCAGGATTGGTTGAGAGGAAAGGTGAAGTTAAAGGAAGTCTGAGAAGTGGCAAGAAAATATCAAGAGTGTGATTTAGGGGCCTGCTGAGGGGCAGAGTAAGAGTAAAAAAGAGATTTGTGGAGAGGGAATGTTTTTTTTTTGTGTGTAATGAAGTGAAATAATTATTTTTGTTGTCATTTCAAATCAATATTGTTTTGTTTAGTTTATGTTTAAGTAAGTCTGTAGAGTATAATTGTGCAAATAGTTATTTAGTCGAGAGACATTTTCAAGTAGTAGTAGTTGTATGAAACAAAAAAAAAACATTGAGTAATTTTAGGCAGTATGCCAATGATTAAAATAATTTGTACTAGTTAAGTGTAATTCTAATTTTTTTTTATCAATCAGTAATTGCTGAAGCCCTTAATAATAATTTTGTGTTAATTTTTTTACTATGGATAACTGTTAGGAGACTGCACCATGCTCGGCATAAGTTGAAATTATTAATATGTCTTCTTAATGAAAATCAAAACAACTCATCAGAAATTTATATAATGTATTCTTTAAGTGTAGTGACGAGTTATGAAAGAGTAGTTTTGTTTTCATGTACCAATTATATAATTTTGAAATGTTCTATTTTCACAAATTAATTCTGGATGCCACCAGAGCTTTAATAAAATAAGATTAATACCCTAGTGGGATTTTATTTGAACAATATGTGCACTGAAAATCAAGTAACTTGTGTAGTGGATAAGTATATATTTTGTTTACCCTTTTGTTGGATGATGTATTTTTTCTTTGAAAGAATGGCAGTACCTCTGTGAGTTGGAAACTAACCTTTTAGCCTAACATTGAGTTGGAGATGTAAATTAATATATTGGATTTGAGGTGGGTGTTTGTTAGCAGACCTGAGCTTGGTAATTTTTGAAGTGGAGTACTAGAGTTGACCTTAACTTGAAATACAATCTGTACTTTGTGTTGGTGAACTAAAATTTGAAAACTAAAGGAAATGTCTGTTGTATAGCAGCAAGTCTAAAAGTCTGGTTTTGTTTTGTAAAATCTTTGTTATGATTTTTGCACTAGAAAGAGGTTGTACGTTTAGTTGTTTACCTTTGAGTGGCTGTCCATGGCCGGAGCATAAAGAGAAGGGAGTGCTGCGATGAAGGTGATAGGCATGTGGGTGAAGCGTAATATGTGATGTAATTTTTTTATTGTTAGGGAGCCTTGTCGTCGTTCCAAAAGGTTGTACCCTAATTGTGTGTGTAGTATGTAGCCTCATCGTTGTACCAATAGGCAGTATAATTGTTTGTATTTGTGAGGTTTATCGTCGTCGTTATAAAATGTATTATGTGGGCTAAATTTATGGTGTTTGCCTCGTCGTCGTTCCAAAGGGCATGATTGATACCTTTAGTTTGTGTGTTGTTGGGCAGCCTCCCCGTAAGCAGTTTAAACCTATTGTCTTAAACAAGTGCATTTTGTCAGGTATTTGAAAATATTTTGTGATGTTATAAGTTTGGTAAAATTATTTTATTTAAGAAACTTTTGGGTATGCATACAGGTAAACAATGTCCTGTTGTAAGGAAAGAAAAAGCAAATATGTTTAGGTTTGTGTAATTGAATTACTTATAATTTTATGCCAGATTGAATCAAATTTGTAATCATGTATTTTGTAATGTAAGTGTAGGCTCAGGGATATCTGACTATCCACTACATGTAATAATTTAAATGTTTCTATCTAGTTCTTTTTGCTTTGGTGGTATTTCAGTGTGTGCTATAGCAACCAATTAGTTTTGATGTTATGCTAGAAATTGTTTGTCTTTGCTTATTGCATTACGAAAGAAATCCTGTGAAATTCCAATGTATTGTAGATGTTTGGCCGAGTAGTGATTAATGTTGAGCTATTGTGATTGTGTATATTTAAGTTACCATACTGATTGATATTCAGTAATTCTGCGACATGGTGAGATGTCTTTGTGCTGAAGTATGTATAAATTAATCTTCAGTTGTTTTTGTGTTACAAAAAAACTTCATATTAATTGGAGGGTTGTGAAGTGTTCAGCCACTTCCCCATCTTGGTTAAATCTTTAAAAGGTGTTTTTGTTTTCTTATTTAAATTTATACGTAAATCTTTCTTAACAGGCTACATGCCATTTTCAGGGTGAGTTTGTCAGGTGTCCGGTGTGATGCAACAGAATTCAATAACCTAGTAATTGGGGACATGTTAATTTAAATTCATCTTTTCAAAATATAAAAATAAAATAGTCAAGGAATTCTAAAGTAGAGTCATTTGATTATTTTCCTGGCTTGTTTAGTTTCAAATTGACCACAGTAAAATTTTAATTATTTTTGTTGATATAACTTTTTCTTGTACTTTGACCAATTTTTGAGTTTTGGCAATTTTAGCTTATTATTAAATTTTCCCTGGCGAAGTGAGTAACTTCAGGTGTTGCAAGCTTCTCCAGGCTGTAGGATTTCTGGCGCTGACGTTGTGGTTGATCACTTGCTTCATGGAATTCTCTCCATGACGTAGGTTATTGACGCACGTAGGTAAGCCATCACAGGGGGTTGCTTAGGGTATTGCGCCGCAAAAGTAGTTCCGCTGTTGCGCACCTTTTGTCCCTAATTATTATATTTGTGTGGAAAAAGAATTTTCTTTCAATGTAAAACCTATAAACGGAAATTTTGGAATGGTTTGTTTCATGTTTTAAGGGTAATTTTGCTGGTTTTGTTGAATTTTGGATACTGTTGTATCACTCAGCTGTGGTGCGCTATTTGTTACCATGTCCGTTGCCATGAAGGAACAGCGGGTGCCGGGCGCTGGCCCAAGGCGGTCGCAAGTTGTGGAACAGTTGGTGCCGGGCGCTGGCCCGAGGCGGTAGCGGTGTTGTAGGGCAGTTGGTACGAATAAGTGTTTCATCCTTACCTTGTTTTTCTGTATAACTCACGGTCAGACATGGTAACGCCGGACAGCTGACGGGTTTATTTGTGCTTGATAAATAACCGCCTTTTGTAAGAAACTTACAGAATCCAAACATCTGTCAAAGTTAAAGTAAAAATAAATCAACAGTTGACTGAGCGAGTTTTTATTAGTGAAATCACGATGGTTGGTTAACCCTGAAAGTAAATAAAACTGAGCTATCCAGCGCACTTCACATAACATAACCTCAACACCCACGCCAAGTGACAACAAACAATAACAATAGACCACAGCAACACGCAGCAGACGCAAGGACACGTCACAACACTAATCCCTCAATCATGGTCCAGACAGAAGGCAGCACAAGAATTTGGTGTTTCTGAGTACATTGTAAGACAAGCAAGACAACTTACCCAAGAAAAATGAATCTGCGAATGATTTCATCCCACTGATGGGAAGAAGTTACCTGAAGACACTGTGCAACTTATTCAAGATTTCTATCAGGACGATGGCAGGAGTGAAAGATAAAGTCAGTATTTCCTAAAAATGTTTACAAACAGAACAGACTTTTCCTATGCAACTTGCATGAACTGTATTGTTCTTTTAAGGTGAAATATTCATCTCTCAAGGCAGGATTTTCCAAGTTTTGTATGCTGCATCTGAAATTGTGTGTTTTAGCTGCAAGTTCTGGACCCATTTAGTCTGTGTGAGCACTATACACCAAAATGTTGAATTGCTTCTTCACTGTCTTGGTGTAAGTGAAAAGTACACTTCAATTTTTTTTATCTTGTATATGACATTCAAAATCCTGCTTGTATGCTAAGATAGTGTGAACAATGTCCTTCTCCAGATACTCTAAAGCAGCATCTATGTCATGGATTAGACTACGATCCAGACGACGTGATTGAATACCAACAGTGGACCAGTACAGACGGAAAACAATTACAAACTCTTACCTCAAGTGTAGATGGCTTTATGGAAATCCTAGCATCAAAGTTGGAATTTCTCATACCCCATTTCTTTATCACAAAGAAACAATCAAACTACCTCAAGCAGATGAAAAAAACAATGCATGATAAAGTTATTGCTTTATTGGATTTCAGTGAAAATTTTTACTTTGTAATTCGAAAAAGCCCAAGGATACCATTGGACTAATAGTCACTGTACAGTTCATCCAGTAGTAATTTACTACAAACATTCAGATAAAGCTAGTTTGAAAACCAGCAGCCATTGTTATCTGTCAAATTACTTGGATCATGATGTTTAAATAGTGTACAAAATCCAGTCAGAAATATTTGTTTATGTTAAAAATCACCTGCCTCGTGTAAAACATATACATTATTTCAGTGATGGATGTGCTGCTCAGTACAAGAACTGCAGGAATATCTTCAATTTATGTAATCACATACAGGATTTCAAAAACACAGCTTCAAGGTCATTCTCTGCCACAAGCCATGGCGATGGAATTGGCGGAACTGTCAAGCGATAACGTCAAAAGCTACTCTTCAACGACCATTCAAAGACCAAATTACATCAGTGTCTATGATGTTTGCCTACTGTAATGAAAAGATTACAGGTATTATCTTTCATTACATTGACAAGAGCGACGCGGATGACATTCGTTCACATCAACAAAAACAATATATTCTGGCAAAGACAATCCGGGTACAATTGGGTTTCATTGTGCTTCACCAATATCCCAGAATGAGATAGGAATGAAGAAAACAAGTCAGGATAGTACATATTCCTTAGTTTGCAATTTTGCTATAACAGCTAGCAAAGAACCTGGTTATACTGTATCAAACCTGGATACTGGTTGCTATGTGTCTTGTGTGTACGACAACAAATGGTTTGTTGGTGTTGTAAACAACATTAAGAAGTCAGACGAAGATGCTCAAGTAAACTTCATGTACCCTTCAGGTCCAAGTGCTTCTTTTTACTGGCCTTCACCTCGAGAGGATGTCTGCTGAGTTTTTTTGCACACATACTTAGCATTTTGCAGGCACCATCAACCAGCAGTTCTGAACGATTTACTAGTTTTTTGAAAGAAGACTTGTGCAAATGTGAAATTGAATAGAAACTTTATCAGAATAGAACTGCACATTGGTAATTATAAATTGAGGATTATGTACATCGATTCTAATTCATTGTCAAATAATTTGTATTGGGGAATTCCTTTGATGAGTTAATATACATATAGCATTTTAGTGCATATTTATTAAGTACATTACATGTTGCCAGCAAAAAGCCACTAATTTTTTTTTTGTGTATCTTAAAGTAAGTTTTCTACTCTTTCAAGTAATGCCACCCTCATTTTCCTACAAGGTCAGCCTTTTAGATATAGTCTCTTTTGTAATGAACGGCGCACATGAAATTTTAAACACCAGTCATGTAAGTTTTCTGTAATAGCTTACAATCTATTCTAGATATGAAAATTCTGTCGCCAAATTCAAATTCTCTGGGAAATTTAACATAAGAAAAAGTATTTCTTTTCTAATATATTGGTATCACAGTGAAGTACAAAGCTTGGAAACACAGAGACTGACCAATTTATTCTATAATTACTAACTGTTTTAGTTTGAAAATGGTCGCAATTTAACCTTCAATATCTCAGGAAGTATTTGAGATACAAATCTAAAATTTTAGAGTTTTGGAGACATTTGGTAACCAAACAAAATAAAAAACTTGGGTTACATACCCTGGATGAACTCACATGGAATGACCCACACTGAAATAACAGTTGCACACATAAACTATACTTTTGTCACTAATAGCAGACTGTTTCAGGTTTTGGTTTTTAGAAACCAAGCAGTCTATCTTGTATTGTCATATGGCGCTGTAGTAAATATCGTATTTGGAATCAATTTAATTGTATTGCTGTACAAAGGAGCTACTATACAAACTATAACTATTCAGAGTCCCAGCCATATCTGTACTTACCACACAATTGCATTTAACGCAATTTCCCTAAATAAACGTAAGTTTCTGTGGAGTTAAGAGTATACAGACATGCAATAACAATTCAAATGACGTCCCAGGGAAATCAACATGGTGCACTTGTTTTTACTGAGCTAAAATAAACACTCTTTTTAATTAAATTTTACTCTGGTTATACGGGCGCAAACAATGAAAGTGTGGTACCATTATTCATTAAATTAAACTTACTTTTAAATAAAAAATTAATTAAAAAATAAGTAATATCCCCATTGCTGCATATGTTGCTGATCACGAATAAAGGGGGAAAATTCTGTTGCTCACTGGATCTGTGCATTCAAGATGTTTGGTTTACTTTAAATTGCATTAACAGTGCTACAGATTAGCCTGCTGAATACGTCATTAATAAGACTTTGGGACTTCATTGAATCGCTTTAGTGGTCTCTTGAGTAGGGAGTTGGTATGCTCCGTTCACTGACAGTTGAGATGTTACCAGGAATTCATGTGTTTTCTTTAATTAGGTACTTATATGACCATATTGACTTTGTGAAAAACTGTAAGTTTTGAACTTGAATTATTATACTTCGTCAAAGCTGTAAGTTTTGAACAAACATTGTTAATACTTTTATCAAATTAGTCACTTAGTACCAATTCTGTAGAACATGTGTTGACATATTTGCTGAGAAACTGTCTAGAAGATCCAAAATGACTTGTGATAATAATAGTGCACTACTTTGATCTCAATACCTGTTGGTCACAGTAAAAAAAAAAAAAAAAATTTCTCTTTAAAATTCTTATGAAATCTATAAGATTTTATCAGGGCTGCAAAGTTTAGTTTTAGAGCATTATACTTCCATGTACTCATTCTTTATTGGTTGTTATATAGTCATATTAATAACAGGATGTTTAACCCTTTGATTCTTTGTAACACTACATTTTAATTGCTTACTAATTTTCCAAATCTTTGTTAAAAAAAAATAAATGATGAGTCTTAAAAGTTATTTTATACACGGTACCTATTGTACTTGAAATGATGGTATTTCCTTCAAACATAAGAAATTACAAATAGAGTTTGATGAGATATATTTTGAGATCAGGGTTTTAAGAATAAATAAATATATATACATATATTTACAGACACACAATTAATACAGTATACAAGAGCAACCACTCCGGTGTGTTCAACCAGTGTACATGTGGTTCGGTTAAACAGGGCCTGCTGTTTGCTTGACTGCCCACATGTCATTGTATAAATTAGAATTAATAATTATTTGCATCTAAAAATTATCTACGTTACATTTCCCTTGATCAGGTGTTTACTGTAATTATAACATTGGTCATGAATTGGAAATACCTGAAAATGACATTTTCAACCACAAACATAACAAGCAAAATCACAATTTTAATAACAGAGTCAAAACTAAGTGGCATTGCATGAATGCTCGTAAATGAAATCATTCATAACCCAAGCATGTTAAGAATTCACGCTGGCTACAGCAATTAAAAAGAGTGCACAAGAAGTAAAACACAGTAAAATATCCTCAACCATGACTTATTGTCATAAGTTTTAATATTCCACAATTTTTTAACATAGTTCCCTCAGAAACAGTACAAAATTATTTTAAATATGGTTTTAC
The DNA here is from genome assembly GCA_003012365.1 of Medauroidea extradentata. Lineage (NCBI taxonomy): Eukaryota > Metazoa > Arthropoda > Insecta > Phasmatodea > Phasmatidae > Medauroidea > Medauroidea extradentata. The sequence continues at coordinate 25,868 of PNEQ01077245.1, read as the reverse complement.
TTCTTATTAATGTCCCTTTGTGGTTCAAGTTAACCATCTCGCTCAATGCAATTGCATAATTATTTATTTTATTCTGACCAAGATGAAACAATACATATTACACTACTGCAGGAAACAGTAGGTCGGTTACTTGTTCCTGAAATGAGGATTCTTAACTCCCCACTTCCTCTTTTTCAGATAATCACTTTCATCCTAACTTCCCGTCTTGGTTGTCAAGGTAAGACAAGGAAGTTTTCATTTGAAACCTACAGCAAATTAAGTTAAAAATTATATATAAAGAACTAATATAAAATCCTTTAAGGGTTGTGTCAACATAACCAAAACAGAACAATGAGTATGATTTGCCCTCTTGTTTGAAAGTCAGCATTGTAGACAAGGCCATGAGAACTGAAAATATTAAAAGCTTGGTTTACAAATTATTTCACCTATTTTTTAAGTCATTAAAATTACTTACCAGTTGTATACTGATCATAATTTGCCTTCTTCACCATCTTTCCTAAGGACTCTGTAATAGACGATTTTTTCCTATACCTATTACAAACTGAAATACAGTGCTTCAGGGCCTCTGAAGCTGCTTCAATATGGGTCTGTAAAAGAATACAAATTACAATGTAAACATTTGACGTCCTTCTCATCAGGGTATTATTTCAAACACAACAGTAACAATTAATTATTTCTAAATTGTTTGTATTTGCTGGCTATTGAAAATCACTTCACACCATAAACTTTCATTAATTTTGCAACCACAACTGGGAAATTAAACAGCATTCAATAAAAATATTTTCAAAGTAACAAAACAAGACAAACAATGTGGATCTAAAAATAATGTATAGTAACTATTGAGAAACGGGAAGAAATGTATAATTTCCCACTATATAATCTGTTTCTAATGTAAGAAAATTTATTTCTGTCTCTACTTCGTTCTCTTAAATTTTTCAATACATACAGGTAGGGGGCCTAGTTATGTAAGATGCAAATTACGTAACATAGCAGTTACGTTACGGCAGGATGTGCCGACATGATAAAGTGTGGAATGTGTGGTTGCCAAAAACAAAACAACTAGTGCGGAATGTGAAGCAACAGTATCGCTTGTTATCTCAAGTGAAGCGAAAGTGTCTATAGGTTGTATGACCATAGTATTGTTTCTGCAGACATTGTTTATTCACCAGTCAAATGTTATAAATTCAAGAAGTGTGCAAATATTCATAATATCAATATCATACGTGAAGCTGCTAGTGCAGAAGAGGGTGCGGAATGTGGATTTCCTAAACTCCTGGCAGAAATAATCGAGGAAGGTGAATATTTGCCTGAGCAAATATTAAACGTCAACTTAACTACTCTGTTGTGGAAGTTGGTGCTAGAACTGGCATTTATTTCACAGGAAAAATTACCTATGCCTGGATTCTAGGTCACAAATGATTGCATCAATGATACAGTTGATTGTAATTCGTCTGGAGGTATGAAACTTAAATCACATATAGTTTACAATTTCCAGAACCTGCGAGCATTTAAAAGAAAATTTAAACACCTGTAAGATGCCTATAATCTGGAAATCTAACACAAAGAACTGGGTAACATGTACAGTGTTTGGAGATTGGTTCGTAATAATTTTGTTACAGAGGTAAGCAATATTGTGCAAAGAACAAAATCCCATTTAGAGAGCTACACCTCTTTGACAATACATATGACCACCCAAAAGAATAACACAACTTTGATCCTGATGTGAAAGTTTGTTACTTGCCGCCTCGAGCCACATTACTTCTGCTCTCAATGGAATAAGGTGTATTGCAGCTCTGAATGCCTATTAACTGCTGTATAAATTTCATTTACCGAAGTAATCAAAGCCACTGACAACTGCAAAGACACTACCGTGTATGACTTCTGGAAGAGTTGCAATATCCTTTTTAGTTACAAACAGCCACAATAAGTCCAAATTGTACCTTCTAGTGACACTCTTAACAAATTCCCAGGCATAGTTCATTTCATTACATTCACTAAGCTGATGTATCTTAATTGTGAGCACTGATAACTTCCTCCACAAAAGTTACGAATTAGCAGACGTATTCAGTGCATGTGGCTGCCCCTCTGACAGACATCACATCATCTGGGCTGCTGTGTACCTGTGCGTGTGAGCAAGTGCAAGTTCCATGACAGACAATTTACACACAGCATTGTCAGGTTTCCCGCCGGGTCTTGCTTTGCAGAATGACACAAGCGCAGGTTGCAACACTGTCACCATGCGACGTGTTTAATAAAAAAAAAAAAAAAAAACATGGTGCGTGATACAAGGGTGTTGACAGTATTTGTTACATTTTATTGCCCTTTTATTTCTTCACATAGACTTACTGTTTCCAAGCATATAGTAGCTTCTTTTGATGGTGCACACTCCAGTACAATACATGCAACTGAATTACAGAAAAATCAAGTTGTATAACACACTCAAGAAAGTAACTGTTATGTAAATTGCAACTTTACTAAATACTCACATTAAAAAAGTATTACAATTTATAATTTACTGCATTTGCCCTTACTATCACACACTATTGTTACTATTTATTGAGTTAAAAATTAGGTACGAAAGATAAACTGGGTGACATCGACCGGCTATTTAAAGACAGCAGCTAGAGAGCAGACAAGACAATTCACGAGCATGGTGAAAAAACAACTCTGTGGAACAGAAACAAATATGGTATTTTATAATAGAAAGCAGCATGTGGATTATAATCAGTTTAGTCAAAATTTCCAATGCACAAATCTGCAGCATTCCTGAAAAAACCAGAAAAACCATTTCCCACATTGTATTGTGTAGCCAATAGGAGCGCGACACTTTGTCAGACTAAACGGACGCTAACAGTGATGCGCTCGTATTTGTCAGAGTTGTTCCCCCCGTACTTGGGACGTCTGGACACAGCTAGGGTGTAACCCCGGTCTGTGTATAGTTCTGAAAAAAAATTAAGAAGTAGGGCAGTAGCCCATAAATGTAGTGATGTGTTAACAGGAGAGGCAAATTTTACATGAACTGGTAGCGCCCACATTTTTTTTTACAACCTATTTCAGACATTTCAGAACTCTACAAAATTCTTTCTTCCTTCTGTGCGGGTGGCCATAAGGGCGTCTGGGTCTGGTTATCACCTGGTAGTCCTCTTTTGATTACTGAGATGTGGGAACTTTGTAATCTTTCTTTGGACATCTTCAGTAATAAACTAATTTTCTAAGTTTTTCTTCAAGATGTATTTCAATCTGTTCCTTAATTTGCGAATTCCTGAGTGCCCAAAGCAAGTGATTTCATATGTTGTAATTCCATGAAGGATTTGTAAAACTTCGTTTGAAATTACTTGTGGTAATAAATCAAGAATACGAGTCAGTTTTGTTTTCATATTTATGCATAGTTCTTGGTAAAAACAGCTGACAAAAGGTTTCAGACTTCAAATTTAACCATATATAAACAAAAAATTTGAATTTTACAATCAAGGTTGTAGCAAGAAAAATGTTAAATGTAAGTATGGTGCAATGTAGTGCTAAGAAGAGAACTTCATTTGCTGTTGTGGGTTAAGTGAGTCGCCCATTTTCCAAAGATTCATCTTGTATGTTTATCGTATGCTTGGCAAGTATGACATTCGGTATACGATAGCCTGGCGTGCGACATCTGCAAGAAGACGACTGTTGATCATGTGTGGAAGTACCAAGAAAATTGAAGCAGGCCCAGGGAAGAGCTACAACCCAGAGGATGATGTGGTGCAGAGAACATCGAGGGATAAACCACAAATCGCAAGTGATCATCAATTTTTTAAACATATTTGTTCCTAACTCCAACAGTTGGTATTTGCAAACTATTAAAATATAGGAAAGTAAAAAGAACTAAGAAAAGTGTATGCAGGTAATTTGCTAGTATTAAGTTTAGTTTGTTTTGTCTAGACTACAGTATGAGTGATAAAGTGTTTCAGGGTTTTGATAAACCACAGGGTGGCTACAAACTGTTGGGAATATAATTCCCTGACTTTTCCCACCCAAATTGAAAATTTTCCCTGACCTAATAAATTTTTTTTAACCCAATTTTTTATGCATTATAAAAGAAATCATTTTTTCTTTGTCCAATTGAATGTTCTTTGCACATAGTACAAGTTTTAATGTAATACTAATATAACATTTATGTTGTTTCTAAACCATTCTTGCAATGGGGAAAGTTGAAAATCAAATAAATATTATAGATAAACGCCATAGCAGCAAACTGTGAGTCAAAGAAAACCAGACAATACATGCAGACAAACAGAAAAGTAAACAATCGAAAGCATCCTTTCGCTTGTCTGCATGTATTATCCGGTTTTGTGTGACAAACCATTTGCTGCAACTATGTATGTCCAAAATACTTTAACTTGTAATATTTGCATGAAAAATACATGCCTCAGAAAACACTGATTGCATAGTAAACACAACCAACAACATATTTTGTGTGCTCTATTTTTGCAAGTATATTAAGTATGCCTATAGTAATGTACAAATTTGAACTGAAAGTTACAACTCTTAAGTACATTTTGATGGTAAGAAATTTACAGTAATACCTTACTTATGGCTTCTCACAATCGACAAATTAAAAGGCCTAATACATGAATAAAATATTTGTTTCAAAAATTCTTACCACAGGAAACACAGATTCATTACATAGTTTACACAATCTAAACAACATACTTTGCATACTCTAATCCTGCATGTTGAAATAAAATAATTAAATCAAAATTACAACAGACAGTTGCAACTAAAGTAATTAATTTAAATTGATGTCAAAAATTCAGAGTAATACAATTGTTACATTGGGAAATGAAATTTACAATTTCATGCAGTACACAATTAAATTATGTGTGGAGAAAATTCTCATCTGATAATAAACATATTTCACGATTACTTACTACCTACAATCAAAAAGCCCAGTACTATACAAGATTACACAAAAAAATTCCTTGGAAAAATGTAATTTTATGAGTATTGTAGAGGTACCTACTGAGAGATCCTGTGTAGTGTGCTTGCCACAAGCATGTAAAGTAGTACTTTAAACAGTTTTTTGTAACTCTACAACCTACTAGCTCCCCCCCACCCACCACCAAGGGGTTCCTCTTCCATCTCCAGCCATGTTAAGTTCTTCCCCCTTGACACCTCACCCATCTTATTCACAAGCAAGCACACACTGTTGCTCTAAAAATAGAATTCCGCCCGCCCTTTCTACCATCCCTTCTTTCCAACAGGCGACTGTGTGTTACAAATTAAAGTTGATAAAACAACAAGATAGAAAGAAAACAGCATGGGAGGATGCAAGTGTTTGCTTTCTCATGTTTCATGTTACAAAATATAGCTGTATCATTTAACAAGCCGGTAGCTGCTTTTCACACTAACGGAGATTAGCACACGTAAAAAAAAACGCCGACATGTTATCAGCCTTCGGCATCAGAAGGAAGCATCTGAGGGAGGGGAGGGGGGCCTAAGAGAGAGACGAGAGACGTGCACGTAAAAAAAAAAGCCGAAGTCGACATGTTATCAGGCTTCTGCATCAGCAGGAAGCATCGAGCAGTAAACAACTGAATAGATTACAGATAAAAGTGGCGTATGTGACGCAGCGTGCCCAGCTACTTATGGCTTTCTTCCCCGGGATTATTGTACCGTGATGTCCGATGAAAAGCACCAGACGCGTCTTCACGCTTGCCAGTCCGCGCTGCTCCATTCATTTAGGACTCATTATAACCGATTTAAACTATTGCTTTTCGATTTCCGAAAAAGGAGATGGGGCGAGGAATTTTCCCTGACCTTTTCAGGCCACTAAAATTCCCTGACTATTCCCGGTTTTCCCGCCCTGTCGCCACCCTGACCCACCAAATACACTTAACTCTCGAGACACTGTAAATTCATCAAATGAAGTAATGAGGGAGAGGAGCCAAAACCAAAACATAATTATATTATTACAGGAGTTGGGCGCTAGGTTGGAAAAAAAAAAGACTGTAAATTTGAATCCAAATTAACTGAACTAAAAAGTGATGTTAATAATCCGGGCAGGGAGCTTCAGGAACACATTAGAAAAAAAATAACAATGTTAGAAAATCTGAACGCTAAGATTGTTATCCAGGATGCCAGGTTAGAAAACCTGTTAGAAGAAAAATAAAAATTTTAGAAAACAAATATCAGGAATTAAACCAAAATTAATGGCAGGGAATAATCAAATTGAAGCATGTAAGAATAGTGTAAATGCTGTGGAACAGGCATAACAGATTTTGTGAACACAATTAATGAGGTACAAACCAATCAGGTCAAAAAAGAAGGCAAAGTACTGAGATTCAAAATGTTGAAATGGGGGAGGGGGTAGAAAATCAAAACAATGGGAATAGGGTATACCAAAAAACAGACAATAGAATGGTAAACCCTGATGAGACTGTAACAAAATTATGTAAGCACAGGACTTTATCAAGGGGGCAAATTCACCGACACACATGTAAGAATTATGTAAGCAGGGGGAGAAGAAAATGAAACCGATTGGAGTGTTTGTGTAGTAAGAGTAATATTTTATGCTACTAGAATTTACAAAATAGGGGGTTTCAGAGCTGTACCGAGGTATATATGAATTAAAATGGAACAGAAAAGAAAAAAAACAGTCTTGTCTCGAGACCCAGATAAGGGAATATTTGAAAGGGAAATAACATAAAAAAGGGAAATGGGATCAAGGGTCATTTAAAGAGGAGGAAACTATAGAAATAAGAACTAGGAGATTGGCTGACTTAGAAATGTATTAAGGTTAGGGAAGGTGTGCAGTAAAAGATGGAAAGTGAATGGTTTTAACAAGATGGTTAATGTTGTGTAGAAAGGCTACAAGAACCGAAAGAGACATTAGTAGTATATACTTTGACTCAAGAATGGATTGTACACATGAAAATGCAAGCCTAGGAAGCTAAATGATAAAATATAATACAATCTGTGCATGCAGGTAAACAAGTGAATGTAAAGATTTCTTATTTTTAGACAGAGTGACATATGTTCAGGTCATTTATCAAACTTGTGCAAATCTCCTAATGAAGAAGTTCCCCTTAAGTGGAAGTGGTAATAATGAACTGGTACATGAAAAAGGACCCTGCCTGAATACTGAAATGAAGAACACAGCAATACATTCCAGGTTTCCCTTCCCCCGTTAAATGCAACAAAAGTTGCTTCCAATGTCAGGAGTCCCTACCACACTAGCTCCTGCCTCACCCACAACTGGCACAATCTCATTCCTGTCCCACACAAAACTAACAATTGGTAGACAGACTCCGAATTGTGCACTAAAACTTCAAAACACTTTAAGAGTTACAGGATTCATACCTATTTTTCTAGTCTACTTTAGGGACCTATAAAATGTTCCATACAGAAAAAAAAAAAAGACTAAAATATGGATCTGAAAAATATGTACTACCAATAAAAAAATTGTGTTTATGGTGCTTGAAGTCAAACGAAAATGTTATTCAACACCTCCTTTAGACTTTGATTAAATAATTTTTAGGTCTGTTAAATGGGAAAAAGGTAACTATGCAAATATGCTCAGCACACCATGACCCTGACGTGTGTCCAAACATGCCCATTCCCTTAGCCCACCTGCCGCACTGTCGGATACTCCAGAGGAAACCCCCTCGCCTCCCTGCGCAAGAGAAGGCGGTGCGAGAAAGAGTAACAAGATTTTTGCATGTGTTGTGTTTTCTTTGTGTGATTATAAATGTCAGTGATTTGTTTTATGCATGTTTTTCACACGTCACTAATTTACAGAAATACAGTAGTGCCCTGGATGCACGGAAAATACATTTACATTCGTAAGTTTTTCAAGTGTCTTATTGTTGTCTCAATGATTTCGAAAATGTGGTTTCATATTTTGTTTGTAATTTTTAGTCACCATTATTCGATTGCATCAGTGTTGTATCAGTTATGTTATGTCTTCGTATCCTTTTGTTTGAACGTGATGCAACAGGGAACAACAATCCAACATAACACATTTCAGAATACCAATAATGATTTGCTATGTTACAACTATTATTCCAGTGTCCATTTTGTCTTTTGTCTTGTGTAACTTTGTTCCATTAAGTGTTTTTGTATGGGAACTACTTTGCACCGCACGAAGTCAGCCCCCCTGGCGGAGCTGGCTTGGCCACGCCGAATGCCATGTTAGTTAGTTGAAACTTGACGCGCAGAGGAGATAGACGTCTCGTCTACCCCGGGTACTTCACCAGTTGTTTGCATCAGTCATTTTTAGTTTCAATAGATTACTTTCTAATTCCCGGAACACTTTTTGTTGCATTTGACCCTAGGCTTCTCACCCCTTGCCGGTCATCGTGTCCAGGGTCTTAAACTTGCATATTAACTTCACCGCCAGCCGAGTGCTGTTTTACCCGCGTAACCTATTGGAGAGGTTTGTGTTCCAGGCCCACTAAACTGGCATTGACATTCTGGTGTGTGTGCATATATATATATATATATATATTTATTTATTTATTTATTCACAGGTTGTTCGGAATAGTTTAGCCAAACGTTGGCTAAATGGTCAGGAATAAAACAGGAAAATTTCTTCTGGAGAATGATAATTCAAGTTTTTAATACAAACTATAGGTTTAGAGAGAACATTTTTGTTAAGTCCCTGATTTGCAATACTTCTGCATATGGAAATAATGCAAATTCACAGTTTTTCAAAATGTAATAAAAATTTGATTTATTTCTCTTAATCTCAAAATTACAACTGTAGTATGTCTACAGTAGTCTACCTACAAATTAATTAATTCATTTTCTAAATTAATATTTATAAATTATGTAATTAGTTTATTTGATATACTTTATTAATTTCTCTTGTGACAGATGCTAAATTTAATTTAAGGTCATATTTTATTTATTTAAAGTCATAATTTTCAGTATAAGAAATGTCAAATTTTAAAAATTTCAATTTTAAATATTTCATGTAATATTGTTTTGTGTTTAGGTATTTATCAGTGTGCTATGATGCAAGAAGTTAAAGAAAACCTTAGTTATTGTGATCAGTAACTATACTAAATTTTTTTTCATTTCTCTTAGCAAGAGCAATTGTGATATTTTCTCTTTTGCGAGTACCGCAACCGAGTTTTAAGTTAAAGTCACTTCTTCTTGGAAAGCTCCTAGGGCACGTCGTCTCGCGGCATGCTTCTCTGCTCAGACGCAAAATCCTGTCGTCATCACAAGTTTTAGGGATCTATTGGAGCGGATCCTAGGTCCAAGAAGTCGTGCTAAAAGTTTGCCACTTTCGGAAGAGGCAATTTAATGTAAATTTCAATTTAGTTTGGAGTGAACTTGAATACGACGAGGGATGACGCGTAAGACAGACGCTTACAAGCTATACTCTAACTTCTATGAACTGCCTTCAGTGTAAATGTCTCAAATTTTATTGATTTAAACTCCAATATTATTTATTAACGTTCGAACTATATAATAATTTTCTACATTTTTTGGTAAATAATTGAGTAGAACCTAGGCCAAACCAGAGGTCTGAGATAATTTTAGAGACATAAATTCTATCGACTGAGCAAATTTAAATGCAATAGCCATGCAAGATTAAATTACAGATTAATTTTTCTGAATAGAACTTGAACTACAGTTTCTGCAGTTATCATTTCATATTTAAGCTTTTGTGAGTGCTGTGAATATGTTTTGTTGTATCTGGTTGAGAGCAGTACTTACAGGTAATTTTCACTGATTTTCTTTACAGTGTAAGGGAATAGTACCTATTTTCCGCAAAATTCATTTTTATTTTAACTATAGAATTTTCCTTCTTTGCTATTTCTAATTACGTGATCTCTGTGTAGATGGTTTGATCAGTGTACTGTATTTTACCAGTGTCATATGTTATCACAGCAAAAAATCACATGCACTACAACACATTCACACAACTATATTAATTTACTAAGGATACATATAAAGGAAAAATAAAACCAATTACAGTGGCGCGACCAACTACAGGGCTTCGAACAGATAGGTGAGAACGTAAATGACTTCATGGCTGACAGTGACGCCTTCGATACATGCGCAGAAGCCGCGATCCCATTGACCACAGCTGCATCAAGTTTGGCGTTGGTTGCATCCATTATTACGTTAGCAAATACGAACGCAGTAATAAAAGCCAACACTCGAACCACAGGCCTGAATGAAAATACAATGATTTCATTACCTTCCAACACAAATGTTAACACAACTACGGAAAGTCCAGATTCTGCAAATAAACAAGGTTAATTATACAAATGCAAGCGGAGGTCACATTTAACATGTCCGAGCTGAAAGCTGAAGTCGCGGCAAATAACATACAAATGTGTCACTTGAAGGCCGAGGTTTCAAATAATAATATACAAATGTGTGAGCTGAAGGCCGAGATTTCAAATAATAGTACACAAATGTGTGAGTTGAAGGCAGAGGTTTCAAATAATAAGACACAATAATTGTTGAGGTTAGATGCCTAATTTACCGCTAGTAATGCCCAACTGAAAAACTAAATAACCTCAGAAATAAATACAGTTAAGACACAGCTCACGTTTGAAATCGCCAGTTAATTTGAGGTTATTGATACGTAAGTCACACATATTAACAACAATATGGAACAGCTGTGTACTCACGTAAACACACTGGAAATGCAGGCCGGTAATCTGAACCACGAAATAACTGAAATAAAAACCCAACAACATAACACTGATAACTACATAATTGCAGGATATCGAGGCACAGACAGAAAGCATCCAGACACACGCAGGAACAACTAGCGTAGAAATAAGCAGGTTAGGGAGCCACTTATTTGCCATTGAAAACAGCAACTCTACATTAACACTGCAGTTGGAGCAATTACAAATAAGCGTGACAAACACTAACGCAAATCTGGAGGAACAAATGTCGCGTGTTGAAACATGTACGGCTAACGCAACTTGCAGCCTGCCTGATAACAGACTAGCCGAATTAGAACTAAGATTAGCGACTGTTGAGAAAACACAGCGCGACGCCATGTCAGATAATAATACCCATGAGTACATGTGCGCACACCGGCAGCCAATTACAGCTACGAGCGAAGTCAACAGCTCAGTGCAACAACAGACTAACTCCAGCGCTACCAATGTAAACAAAACTCCGGTTGTATCGGCTAACCTAAATTCAATGTACACGCCAGCTAACATGTTTTACCATCCGAGTAAACAGTGGGCGGAGAACCTACCAAAATTATCCGGATTTTCGTTTGAGAACCCAGTCACATACTTGAAACGGATGTAGGAATACTTTTCCTATTTTTTGCTAAGCATTGAGGACAAACTGCGTTGCCTAGGAAACAGCTTAAATAATACAGCACACTACTCGTGGGAACTAAACAAAGAAAATTTTTACACCTTAGATGATTTTAGATCCGAGTTCCTTAAACACTACTGGAATGCCAAAATCCAGGACACGCTTACATCAGGAGCTATTTGACCTGAGGAAAACTAAGTCCCTTGAGCAGCACTTTAGTGAAGTTTTTGAGAGGACTAGGCACCTATCCGTACCTATGAGCGACGAAAAATTTGCGGAGGTATTGATTGCACAGCTATCGCAAAGATACCAAGACAGGTGGGCTGACAGGCAGTTTACCAACTTGAGTGACTTTCGCTATCAACTGCTTAAAGTATACCAGTCTGAGAGGCAACGGAACAGTTATCAGCGTCCGGAAAACGAAAGATCTGCTAGTATTAATTCACCACAACCTTTGTATCAACAACAGCCCAACAGACAAGATACACAACCACAACACAATAGGGCTGGCAACAACTTCCAAAGACAACCGAATTAGCAACATAAACAGCCTAACTCTAACAATCAGAATTATTATAGAGCACCCAGGGTGAACACATTGTTTCAACAAGGCAATTACAATGGGAGGGCTCAGTTATATAACAACAGGAGTCGTGGAGGAAGAAATTATCAGAACTGGGGAAGACACAGGTACCAACCTGATTACATAAATGGCAGATGCAATAATTAGGGAAACACTAACCGGAGGCGTAACAATAGTCAACACAACCAAGACCTCCAGTCTAATGCATATCTAGAGGAGTCTGGTACACTGTACATTATGTCATCGAAAGAACTTCAGGAACATAAGGCACCTTCACCACCCACAACACCCACACACAGTGGAAATTTCCATTGGCAGCCTGTAGCACAACTGAACCAGCTGACAACTAACCCTGTACCTGAGCAGAACTCAAGTAGACAGTGGGTAAGCCAGTCCACTTCACTGAGTCCAGCCAATCAATATGTTCTACCTACAAATACAAGTACACAATCTAATTTATTTTTGTCACCTAAAGCATCTAGCAGCCAGGGATATTTTGCTAGAAATGCACCCCTTGATCCTGGAGCTATTAGCTTTGTTTTCAACCAACCTACCAGTGCTAGTGGGGCACTGAACACTACACAACAAGTGTTAAACTAGGTTGGGTTGATGAAGTCATTCCCTCAGCATCGACCATTCCCAGTGAGTTAATGGGGACAAGCAAAACTTGTTTGGAGGAAAATAATGAAAATTGTCAATTTCCAAATTCTACTGTTGACAGCACTGCAATTAATGCTGTAGTTTTAGACCAATTAGACCGAGAGTATTTATTGGATGAAAATGATGTTCAGGTAGTAGACAAAACAGCTCTGTATCCAGAACTAATGTAATCTGTTAATGGCATTAGAGTAGCTGTACTGCTCGATAGTGGGGCAGAAATTAGCTGTATGAGTGAGGAGCTACTACATGAAATTGAAGCTAGTGGTGCTATCTTACCAATATTACCTGGGCCAAGAGTAAAAACTATCGGAGCTACTTCCAGGGCAAGCCCTGTTGTTAATAGACAAACATTTTTGTCTATTGAAGGTTTAGGAGAAACTAAAGGAGTCCCTGTATTAATTGTAAAAGGGCTTGCAAAACCTTTAATTTTAGGTAATGATTTTTTGTCTAATCATGATATTATCATGAATTTTGCTGGATGGTTTATCTCATATACTGAAAACAAAGACAGTGTAACCATTCCAGAGAGGTGGCAATTCTCTGACAAATTAGTAGGATTACTCAGGAAGGACTATAACCTACAACATATTAGTACTGCAAATACTAATATAGTTCCTTCAGTGTCTGAAGAAGTTTTCCAAGCTGTAGCAGCCTGTACACTAATCACTAACCAACAACAGAGGCAACTGTACAACATGTTGATGCAACATGCTAACAATTTTTCAGAAATTCCAGGTAGGAACACACTATACAAGGCGAAAATCAAAGTGATTGATTCAGCACCTTTCCACCGCAAGTCATACCCTATACCTAAGAAGTATTTTGCTGAAGCTGAGGAATACCTACAGCTTATGTTAGCATGGAATGTAGTGAGGAGAGATGCCAGTCCTTATGCAAGTTCTATGGTATGTGTACGGAAAAAGGATGGTTTAGTACGTTTGTGTCTTGATGCCAGAGAAATCAACAAAATCACTTTGAAAGACCGCGAAAGTCCAATACAGACAAGGGATATACTAAGGTTATATCAAGGTGTTAGATTTAACTACCTTAGATATTACTTGTGCATATTGGCAAGTACCCTTACAGCTTTCGTTTCAGCAGTGTACTGCATTTATATTTAGAAACCAACAGTATGTATTTGAGGTTATGCCTTTTGGCCTCTGTAATATTGTGGTTGAATTCACAAGATGCCTAGACCAGACCTTAGGTGAAGAATGTCATTTGTTTGCAAGAGCCTATGTAGATGACATCCTTGTGACCTCCACTTCATTTGAAGAACATCTTGAACACCTCCATATTGTTATTTCAAAATTAAAACAGGCAGGCATGACTATTAAAATCAGAAAGTCATTGTTCTTCAGAGAAGAAGTACCTTTCCTGGGACATTTACTGACACCAGAAGGCATAAGAACATCTCCAGACAAGCTAAGAGCTATCACCGATTTTCCCACACTTCAGAACCCTAAACAACTGAGAGCTTTCTTAGGAGTTCTAGGTTTTTACAGAGATTACTCAGATCAAATAGCTAAAATAGCAGTACCTCTATTTTCTCTATTAAAGAAAGGCCAAGTGTGGAAATGGACACCTGAACATCACACAGCTATGCAACAACTTAAAGCCATTTTTCTGGAAGACACATCATACATCATCCTACACAGGGCAGAAAATATTTACTCTACACTGATGCTTCCGCATATGCCCTTGGTTGCACGTTAGCACAAGTGGATGATAATGGTAAAGAAAAATCTGTGGCAATGGCCAGCAGAACCTTAAGGACAGCAGAACAAAATTATAATGTTACTGAGAAAGAAGCTCTAGCCATAGTGTGGGCTTTACAAAAATTTGGAGATTTACTCCTAGGGGAGAAAATTAAACTCCTTACAGATCATCAAGCTTTGACCTGCCTAAAAGCTGGAAAAACCTTTGGAGGAAGACTAACAAGATGGCAACTTCTACTCCAGGAATACAACTTGGAAATCACTTGCATCAAGGGAAATTACAATGTAGCTGCTGACTACCTCAATAGAGTACCAGATGAGGAATCGACACCTTTGCAGAATCAACGATACAACAGGGAATTCTATGTGTCTACCACCATCCCAGTTCCGTTGAGGAACAGCTAAGTTCTGAAGCAACTTCTGAGAGAGCTTCCAGCTAGTCAAGCAACTGATCCTTTCTGCAAGAGAATTAGAGAGAACTTGGCTTCTGCATTACCTTCTGATAAGTTACATTGAGTGTATTGTGTGGATCCAAATAATAATATTTTGTTTTATCACTCAGATCACAACCAACATTTTAGTGAGTACTGGAAACCGGTAATACCAGCCGACATAACCTACACTTTTGCTACAGAGATACACATCCTCATGTGTCATCTAGGTTCCATTAAGTTGTATGAAACCATGTAAAGAATTTTATATTGGCCAGGTATGTCTAAAACTGTGAGAACTGTTACATCTTCCTGTGACCTACGTCAAAAGGCCAAGCACCCACAGGAAAATTTAATAGGGAAATTTAAACCTACTTTACCTACTGCACCCCTACAGATGGTTTCAGTTGATTTGTTTGGTCCACTACCAAAATCAAAATCTGGTGTAAAACACATATTGTAATGCAAGATTTATTTTATAAATATATTAAACTTTATGCCATTGTACAGGCTAACTCCAAGACATTATTAGTCAAGGTTAAATTGTTTATCCAGGAAGTTGGAAAATCTGTTTGTAATTTGTCCGACCAGGGAAGCCAATTTACAAGCTATCTATGGTAAAAGGAAATCACTCAACTAGGAATCAAACCTACTACCATCTCAGTCAGACACCCACAAAGTAATCCGGTTGAGAGAAGCATGCGAACACTTGGTACAATGCTCCGCATCCTTTGCCACCAGTCACAGCAAAATTGGAGAGAAAAGCTGCCATTTGTGGAATTTATCTGCAATCACACAGTGCATATTTCCACAGGTTTTGCCCCCTACGAAATTCTCACTAACTGCTGTGCTGAGGCACTGAACTTATCATCAATGCTACCACAGTTGAAGGTACAGCTACCTCAGGAAGATGAAGTCAAGTTGAGAAATGAAATACTTAATCTAGTCCAAAAGAAATTATTTACAGCTGCGGAAAGTAGACGCAAGGCACAGAAACTAATTAAGAAGAATAAATTTTCTGTGGGAGACATGGTACTTCGACGGACCAATCCTATGAGTTCTCTACTTGATAATGTCACCAAAAAGCTATTTTTACTTTTTGAAGGCCATATTTCATTCACAACATCGTGCAAAACAACTGTTATGAATTGGTTACTACCGATGGAACACCTGCAAGTAGATACAATATCACCCAGCTGCGTCCTTATGTGTGTCAATCTAACAATACCTCTACCTCAAGTTAAATTAGTTTGGTTAAGACCTTAAGTAGTAGGTCAGTCAACACTTATGATTTTGATCACGATACTAAGTGAAGATTTGTTTGTGAAGCTGAAGCTAACAGCCAATTTTCTGAGTTCACCAATATGTTGTTTACGATTTTATTATAAAATTACGAGGAGTTTTAATGTATTGGAAGAATTATATTTTGTGGACGGCCTAAGCTGATGCTTATGTGAAGCATTCGCTTATTGATGGATTATTTATTAGTCGCCTGTCGAGTGAAGAATCTATACCACCACAGAGCTACAGTTATTATTTTACGCCGCATACATGCTGCCTCCGATGAGACAACTCAACGTAATTATGAACATGGCCACTTAGTATTTGAAGCTAATTGCTAATAAATTTTGTTGCTTATCTACTGACCTATCGACAAACCAAATGTTTTGAGGACCAACATACATTCAGCTTACCTACCTGACCTACGAGAGATGTGTTGTTTTGAACGATTAAATATTGCCAAGATGTTGAGAAATACAAGAGAAAGTACATGGTGTATAATTGTTTGTGTGCTAAAATATGTTCTACTTACAGTTCAGCGTTATCCATTTGTTTATTTGAAATTTGATTTTTATATATTGGGAACTTTGCAGAATGATGTTCTTCTGTAATCCTCTTCATCTCCTTGAAACATTTCCTTGATCTGAGCTATATTTTCTTCTTATTGTGTAAATATGTTTGTGTAATTTAAGGAGAAAACTTTTCAATTAATTAGTTTATATTTTTCTTATGCTTCTAAACTATGAATTACTGAATTATTGAGTCTAGACCATTGTTGAATTGTTTATGTCATTGTTGAAGCAGCTATATTCAACTATTTTTGAATATGATGTTTTGATTAAATATTTGTTAATTACTTGGTATATTGTTAGGTATGTTTAAGCGTTGTGTGCCACACTTCCTTTATTGATGTTTAGGGAAATGAGAATATTTTCTCACCACTTGTCAATATCAATTAGCGCTATTCCTTATGAAACCTTGTAGAGTGAGTTTAGGTAGTACACAATGCGAAGTTTTACTACCAGGATTACTCTCTCACCAGGTGCAAAACATGTTTTAGTCTCACTAAAGCTGAGAAGACCAACAGGCTTTTCCTGGATGAAGCTACGAGTGACAAAGCCTACGAGAATCAACGTTAATTTAAATGTGAATGGTAAAGAGAGTGTTAATTTTACGTAAAACAGTATCATTTTTGCTCACACTCATATTGTTTTGAAAATGAACGTTACAGAGAACACCATGTTGACGTCCGTTAACAACTAACATTACCGTTAAAGTGGCTAGTTTTAAAAAAAAAACAGAACTCAAGTACACTACTAGTCAAGCTTTTAAAATGGAGTCAATCCTATCATATAAAACTACTAGTGTAGCAGTATCCAGTGTCATGTAGGTGATTACCCGTGTCGCGACGAGACATTTTCCGTGACCGCACCGGATAGTAACATTGTTTACCGGCTCAGTGGAGTGAATGCTGGGAAGAAACACACAGCGGCAAATGAAGATACACGTGAGCGCTGCTTGGCAGTGCTAACAACTTCAGCAGTCGGAAAGGAGACACCTGTTGCGTGCCTCCAGTGTCACCAACTGCTTGAACTGATACGCAATTTGAAACCACACAAGGATGAGAACTTTCAGGGAGACAGTGATCCTTGTAAACTAATACATGTTTTATTTTTCAGCATATGTTCGAAGAAGACTAACTTTCCCAACAGCTAATGCTGTAATAGTATTTGAACCTATCATATTTTAATTGTTTGATGGCTATTGTTAATTGTTTGTTTTCTTGATTGCAATCACTGTGTATGTCGACTATAATTTTTCAGGTGTATCATGTTTTCTTCTGTTTATACTTATAAATGTAGGTGTACACAGGTGCTATCTCCCAGGTATCTATAAGTTTATCTACCCAGTCCATAGCAAGTGGGGCTATCTGTAGTATGTCTACAGTAGTCTACCTATATTTTAATTAATTGGTTTTCTAAATTAAATATTCATAATTTATGTAATTAATTTATTTGATGTACTTTATTAATTTCTCTTGTGATTGATGCTAAATTTAATTTAAAGTCATAATTTTAAGTACAAGAATTAACAAATTTTAATAATTTCAATTTCAAATATTTCATGTAATATTGTTTTGTGCTTATGTATTTATCAGTGTGCTATGACACACGGAAGTTAAAGAAAACCTTGGTTATTGTGATCATTAACTACACTAAATATTTTTTTTTAATTTCTCTTAGTAAGAGCAATTGTGATATTTTATCTTTTGCGAGTACCGCAACAGAGTTTTAAGTTAAAGTCACTTCTTCTTGGAAAGCTCCTAGGGCATTTCGTCCCGCGGCAGGCTTCTCTGCTGAGATGCAAAATCCTGCCGTCATCGCAATTTTTACGGATCTATTGGAGCGGATCCTACGTCCAAGAAGTCATGCTAAAAGTTTGCCAGTTTCAGAAGAGGCAATTTAATGTAAATTTAAATTTAGTTTAGAGTGAACTTGAATACGATGAGGGATGACGCGTAAGACAGACGCTTACAAGCTACACTCTAACTTCTATGAACTGCCTTCAGTGTAAACGTCTCAAATTTTATTGATTTAGACTCCAATATTATTTATTAACATTCAAAGAGATATAATAATTTTCTACATTTTTTGGTAAATAATTGAGTAGAACCTAGGCCAAACCATTGGTCTGAGATAATTTTAGAGACATAAATTCTACCGACTGAGCAAATTTAAATGTAATAGCCATGCAAGATTAAATTACAGATTTATTTTTCTGAATAGAACTTAAACTACAGTTTCTGCAGTTATCATTTCATATTTAAGCTTTAGTAAGTGCTGTGAATATGTTTTGATGTATCTGGTTGAGAGCAGTACTTACTGGTAATTTTCACTGATTTTCTTTACAGTGTAGGGAATAATACCTATTTTCCGCTAAATTCATTTTTATTTTAAATATAGAATTTTCCTTCTTTGCTATTTTTAATTACGTGTTCTCTGTGTAGATGGTTTTATCAGTGTTCTATATTTTACCAGTGTCATATGTTAACACAGAAAAAAATCACACGCACTACAACACATTCACATGACTATATTCTTTTAATAAGAATACATATAAAAGAAAAATAAAACCAAATACACAACATAAAACATGGATCCAACAATTCCCAATAGATCGCTGTACAAGATTACGGTTAAAATATGTATATTAACAATACTCTAAATGTGGAATGCAAGGCTACCAAAACTGTTTGTGACCATAAACAACTTGCGATCATAAATTATAAGTAAGCTGTGTTTGTGCATGTGTTTACAATTTATAGGGACCCTCGTTTTTCGCGTAAAGAATTTTGCCACAGTTTGTTTCAGTCGCTCACGTGCACAACTGTAATTCTGCTTCACAGTTATTGGCAGCACGTCTATGTGATGAGCCGTATCTCATTTGACTAAGCCAACTACAATAACATTCATTCAATTCCACAAGTCTGTCATTTGGCGGAAGAAGCCCAAGTCTCGTGAAAGTTCAAATATCCAATCACTGACCACGGATGCAGAGCTGCAGATGTGCACGTAAGGCACCGAAACAAAGTGAGGCAAAATTATTTTCACAAATAGCAAGGGTCCATAACAATTGGTAAACGTCTTAGACTGTGCTATGTGTAACTATGTACATGTATTCATTGTATTAAAATAAACATGATCGTAGAAATTAATGGCAGAAATTAATTTAATTTAACTGAAACTAACTGCCTTTCTTTTGATTATGATAGCTTAATAAGGTGAACACAAGTTGACAGATCATTTGAAAACAGCAGAGCAATCATAGATATTTCTGATATTTTTTTTATTGCTGAAAACTGGGAATTCTTAAAATTTTGTCTGTGAAACCTGGATATATATATATATATATATATAGAGAGAGAGAGAGAGAGAGAGAGAGAGCGCGAGAGAAAGATACAGAGAAGCTACCGTTTTCTATAATCTGCAGTCTGGCTCACTTACCGTTTCCCACTGAAATTAAAATCTATGACCCATCATTTCTGGCAGTAAACTGACTTAGGTTAGATAGTATTTAAGTTTCCAACATGTGAGCGTCTTTCAGTGTCTTCAATGCGTGATATTTCTGGCCTATTTAAATTATATATAACGAGAAATACGCACTGTAATATGCAAAGACCTTTGGATTAGGTAGTAACTAGGATGTGACAGGCTCATTAGTTAAATTTCATTATTGCTGGAAAAATTGTTTTCTTCCTGCTGTATTTTCTTTTTGGTCTTGGTGTACAGCAAAAGGTTCGCAATTTGTTTCTGTGTCAACATTTCAGCTGAGTTCAAGGCCATCAGAACATGTACCAAGGAAAACCCATTTTTTAAATCTAGAAACAAAATAGAGAGACCAATTTTTCACAATTTACCCAATAGTTTCCTGAAACTGCTTAGTAATGGTGTTTTCATTTTGATGACAATACTTAGTCGACTGCAGTCTTTTTCTAAGTTACTCAAATTCTTCAAGACAGATTTTGGTGTGGTTTCACTTAGTGAGTTAACTAAAATAAATGTAATTATATTAATATCTGAAAGAAATGCACTTTTTTGTTCTGAACTACATAGTAAAAACTATTTTAAACTGATCCATTCATTTACCCTTTAAATAATAATAATCTCTAAAGCAGTATAAAGATGGATAGTTGGCTTAAAAGGTGCTCCTTACTTCAGATATATGAAAAAAGCATGGCTACATAATGTGTCAATTCTTGTTAGGTGGATCTTAATTACCAGTCGAACCTATGTATTGCAACGACTGACTTTTTTTTATTTTGTTACGGTTCACATTACTACAAGATCATTAATGTGAATTTCATATGGTCTCAAAAAAAACTATATACAAACAAGTATTTTAACTATCAAATAACACTCGTAAACAAGTACAGAAAAAATATTTCAACACTTTAACCATTAGCATTGTTTCCTT
Source organism: Medauroidea extradentata (assembly GCA_003012365.1). Lineage (NCBI taxonomy): Eukaryota > Metazoa > Arthropoda > Insecta > Phasmatodea > Phasmatidae > Medauroidea > Medauroidea extradentata. The sequence continues at coordinate 4,938 of PNEQ01077245.1, read as the reverse complement.
CGTCTGACTGAAGAAAATGCTTTTGTATGATTATCATAAAAGTTTAGCAACCTCCACCAAATAATTTACTATGTAAATCCTTATTCTTGTTCACACCAGGATTCTGAGATTGAAACTACACTTACGGACTCTGCAATATACTTTACAGCCAAGATGTTCAAATTGAGAAATACTGTAAACGTACACATTCATACTCAACAGACAAATTTCAAAGACAATTCTCTCAAACAAAAAATGTTCTTCCTCAAATTTCCTAAGAAATATTGTGATGCAAAATAATTTAAAAAACAAACATTTCCTTAAAAATTATCTTGAAAAAAAATATTTCATTCAATATATTATTAAGTATCAAAAATACTAAATAACTAAATATTCGTCTAGAATTTTCACAAACAATGCTTACTGTTTGAAACAATGGTGCAAGCTGGTGGTTAAATTTAATATTAAAATGAACGATAATATAAGCTTTGTTTGCAGCCAAAAAGTCAACGTCTTGCAAATTTATTGTTAAACTTTATCATAACAAACACTCACATTAAAATTTATATGTTGAGAATAAATTTTAATGTTTATTCCCATTTTAAAATTTGTGTCTGCAAATTTGTTAAGGGCTTCATTTCTTTTATCATTTTTGTTTTTAAAGCCGTCCTCTTTTAATGCTATATATATCAATAAACTTTTCTCAAATGTCGTGAATATAATCATAGATAGACTATTGACCAAATTAACTAAGATTTATCATTTATATTTTCAATTTTGTCACGAAGCTTTTGAAAAACATATACAATATATTAATCATCTCGAGCAGAAGCAAGACCTGTTTTTAAATATAACTATGTTATTATTTACAAAAATTGACAAATGTAATATATAAATACGTCCCAAAGAGTCATAATAGAATTCTAAACGTATTTTTATGCAACGTACCGTAAAACATTCATGAAGACACACATGCCAGCATAAAAATATAATTTTAACATGTAAAAACTCAGTCACGTTTGGCCCTCAAATTTCATTATTATTACTGTTTATGTTTTACTGATATTATTTTAAAAATATATCAATAAAATTATGATATGCTGCAAATATTTAGATTGTCTTTTAAACTTTTTTTCAGCGACAGTCTTATTTAAACTTGTTCATGTTTTATTCTGTAAATTTGTTTCTGTTACTGTCTAATTAAGATGTAGGCCCAATTATTTGCTGACTGTATTATCAAGTGGTTTCCTGTTCCTTCTACTTTGTAAGTTTGGTCTGTTAAAACTACGATAATTTATTGAAAAAACTGACGGCAATTGATACGCAAATTCTCCGCCATCAATCATACAGATAAAGAGTTAATTTGCCTACTATTTTCAACAGAATTATTTCTTAAAGTCTTGATTTATTATTTTAATCGCAGCAGACAAGTTAACGATTTTCAAACTACGTTAATTGACAAAGTAATAGGCTATTTCAGTTTCTGCTCTTGGACTGCACTCGAAGCACTGTGTCTTTTATTTGCCAGAACACTCGTCGAGTGCAGCTGGATATCGTCTTGCAATATTGGAGCCTGCGGTGCTGCAGCAGCCACAGCGCTTGCCTTGAACCTAATCAATCCGGGTTCAATTCCTAACGCTTCGAACGGATATTCGCACAAAGTAATTCATTGTGAGAGTAGAAGAATGTACGAATTATATCCTATAAAAAGAATAAAGAAAAAGCAGATTATAGCAGGATTAGAATCACAACGTAAATTCTGACTTAGAATATCTCAAGTTTTAGTAAAAATTACGCAAATCTCCTTCATGTATGCGTCAGTAGCTATGCATGTTAGCTTTCATCACTTGTCATAAAACCAATGTTATAATGCAGTCAAATCCAAGCAACTGTAAGCATTGTAATTACATTGTCGCGATACACGTCCAGTAGTAAAACGTTAGCTTTCTTCTGAAATGTAGAGACGCGCACTGGCAATTGCACGCTTGCACACACATTATACATATGTATATATGGAGTGAGTAGCGCACAGGTAGCCTGCGGTAATAAGAGAGAGACAATGCACGACTTAGATAAGAGGAGAGGAGATCTTATCGGTAACGCTGACTGTATGGCTGGTGGCTGGCCAGCCACGCATCACGCACTGTCCTATGGAGGGGAAGATGACTTCCCCCAATCTTCGTCCATTGCTTGCCGAAACCCTACAGCCTCGCGCTACAAACCACGCCTCTAGGCTCTGATTCGGCGCGAAAAACTCTTCGCCTCGATTTTCCCAAGCTCAAAGATACAACCCTGCGGGCTTATAATGTACCACCGCCACAAAGTTGCTTAGTGCACAAACCATGCTAACGTCTAGTTTGCTTCGAAAGCGATTATGTACAACCAAGTTGCGTTCGCTAGCTCTAACGCAAAGACGAAGAAAACTAACGTAAATTTGCATGGCTATGGGAGGCCGCGCAAAGTAACGAAATCTTTGCATCACTCGTCTAAATAATTAATTAAACAATGTCTTTAATAAAATCGTGATCCTAGAATAATTTGCAATACCCAAAACTGTTTAAAAAAGGCTTTCTTTGTCCAAATTCCCTTCCGTAACAAGCTTGTACGTTCTGAAATGACAGAGGTGGAACCATAACCTAATTTTTTAGTTTTTGTTTTCATCAAAGGCTAATGAATGGATAACCCCACGCACAGCTGCAGTATTTTTTTTTTGGTTATGTGTTTTATGTAAGGGAGAGAGCAAAACGATGTATACTTGTGAAAAGTAGGCAAATAACTGGACATGTGCAACCCATTTGCAATGAACAGTATCAATTTTCAAATGCTACTTCACATCAGCAGAGGGTCGTGATTCTTGTCACAAATTGTCGGTATTAGATGTTAGCTGGAAATTTTTAGAGTAAAAGAATACTTTAGGAAAGCGTCGGTGTTACGTAATAGGCAGAAACCACTTTTCATATTTTAATTAATTGATATTTCGTACCTCTTTTGAACCCTGCAAAAGGCCACATGATGGATATGTATGAGTATTTTGTAGGTTACGTATCTGTAATAAGCCTACATGAAAGTAATCACCGATTTCAACAGAACTACAGTAAGCCTACAGTGAAATCATATTCCAGTCTATATGATGGAAGCTATTTTTATTTTACGGTATTTGCTCTCGTGTAAAATTGTTTGCAAGAACATATTCTGTGAAATATATTAGTTGTGTTTCATATCTATCTACATGTTAGCTAATACATATTGCTCATTTCAAATGACAATCAACACAGCAAAATGGCTTCAATGCTGGAATATGCAGCGGCAGAGTGGGATATGTACGTTGCAGCTGAGGTGCAGGAACTGGCGAAGGTACAAAGAAGGGCACCGAGATGGGTGAAGGGTAGGCCCTAGGTGGAGAAGGCAGGGACAGGTTGGAAGGAGTAAGGTAGTTAATTGGTAGGCCATCTGTATTGAAGGAAATGAGATGGAGTGAAGGATAGAGGGAGAGTTAAAACATTGGTAAAAACTGTAGGCCTATTTTGAGGGTTGGGAGGGTTTCACTGCCAGCTAAGCGAAAGTATAGTGGAAGAGGAAACATCAGTGAGAAGATTCAAAGGGCGTTGTGGGGAACGGAGCAATGGAGACTGTCTATACTCGTGACGTCGGCCGTATTTTTTAAGATCACTTGGAGACTGTGTAGGGAGTTGGGAGGTGTAGAAAGGGTAGGACAGGTTGGTGTACGTGGGCAGGAAAGAGTCATCTCGCTACAGGGTGACAGCTAAATTGTGAGTTTATTATGCACAGGGAGAGGGGCGTTATGTTGAAAACACTTTTGTGCTTAATTATTCTACCTTTTACTGTATATGGCAGGAAATTAAGTTTTCTGTTCGACTTGATATAGGCCTATTGCCAGTACATCAAATTTCAAAGTAAGTAAACTACAATTTTCTTTACGTACGACTCATTTTCATCACTGTAGAAACATTTTCTATCAATAAACTTCACCTGTAAAACCAATAGTTTAGTCCCTACACAATGAGTAGCTACTCCTGATATTAACCCATTACTTGCTAATTATATTTCGCTATCACTACTGTAACTAGCTTCATGACAGATAAAATATTAATAAAATCTACCAGTAGACCTCTGTTAAATACATGTTCGACACGAGTTCAATTCTTACTAAATTCCACTGATTTGCCGTGTTCGCAACATTAAACAAGCTTTAATAACTACGCTAAAGTATTCCATTTCTATCCCAATTTTATATGTTACCAAATTGATATAACACAAGTAAACTCTCCTGCGAGTAAAATTAGGCTGCATCGATAGCTAATGTGCATCAAACAGAATTAAATACATAAAACATCTTCCGTATAGTAAAATCATTAATTAATGCAGGCATATTATAACGAGCGTTTAATCGCCTACACGAATTATTCAACTTATACGTATAATGGAAATACATTTTTCTGCTATGCTCATGTCTACATTTACAATCAGCTGATTCTGCCACAGAATAAATATGCACCATACAATACCTAAGCAGTGTTAGATATAGACATTCGGAAGAAAATCAGAGGCACAATCACACAAAACGTAAAAGTTTTCTTGTTTTCACAGTAAAAATGGATATTTATTGTAAAACAGGATAGCCAACTGCTCTTTACCATCGAAGCAAAACTTCTGACGTCACTTCCTTTGAAGAAAATCTTTGCGCTGAACGAAACTATAACGTCTGAAGCAAATTTTGTCATACATAATCGCTCGAAGAAAGTTGTACTGGTACCGGCCTCCACACCATGCTATATCAGGGTGCGATACATTAACAGGGTTCTTAACTGCTCACGGCTCTAACAGCTTCAGGGTAGGCACCAAAATCGTTTCTCGTTGTCGTGGGTCCGTGAAAAGGACGAAGAGCAGGAGGATGAATATAAAGAAAAGATTCACTTGATTTAGAGGTAGATAAACAAT
>PNEQ01077244.1:0-35074 GCA_003012365.1 Medauroidea extradentata | reverse complement strand
AGAGAACTAGCTCCAACGGCGGCACTAGCGGTGAGTTCCTGTTGGTTTAGGGAAGGAGAGCGATCCTTTACCTATCTCCTGTCTCGCCTTACCCTAACCATTCCACTCGCCTCTATTTCTGTATTGCTGTATTTCCTTGTTCTGTATTCTAATAAACTCTTGTTACCTTCCATCTCTGGCTTAATTATCTTCCCTTTCCTAGGCTAAAACTGTAACACTATGTATACAAATAGCTGAAGTCGGGAGAGGTGATATTTTAATAGTGAAGAGGGGACATAACCTCCAGTGAAGATGGAAAATATTCGACCGTGTTCTTACTGCAAGAAGGTATTTATGCAGAAAAAATCTTTATGTGATTACTTCAAAGTGTTATTCGTTTTAAGTATCAATGAGAAAACTACGACATCTCGTTTTATACAAAGCAGCAACTTGAAAAGGCATACGAGTTAATATTTGGGAAGGTCTCATCTCTCTAGCTATAAGTCGTTATTTAAGGATTTTGTGACCGTTACGTAGTTACGGTTTGACTTCTTGAGAATATAAGTAAACACTTTCTAGACACCAGCGCAACTAGTGCGACAAGACATTTGCGTATGGATATGGTGCATGGAGACAAGGAATAAATACATGTAAAACAAGATTAGACAATGGAATGAACTTGTAAAAAATTTAACCGATGTTTGTGATGAAACAATCAGAAACTTATATTTCGTGTGTGAACAGCCCGGGAAATTTGTTAATGGCGTCAAGATACCCATGTCGATTCTGTGACATGAATTTAAGTACACATTGACATGCCAGGTGGTATGAGACGAGAAACATGTATGGATAAGGATAGTTTGGCTTATTTTATTCTAGGATGTTACAAACGCAGGAGTGAATTAAGTGTTTTAAAAAGTCTATAAGTCAATAATAAATGTGACAAGATGCTTACGACAAACATATTGAAAGTTGCGAAGCTGAAGATTATACGGCTGTACATGTTACAGATTCTTGAATTAAAAATTGATTCTTACTGAAGGAGTCGGCTTTATGAGGTAGTCTGAAGTCATATTTTGCAATTAAGTCACCAGGTACAATGACAGACTTGTGTACATTTCTTAAAATTTGAAAGAAAATTCAGTTCGCCAACTTTGAGAAGAGTTGGAAAATCACTGAGTTAAGAAATAAAATGTACGTTTGGAGTGTGATTACACTAAACCGGTACCGCAAAAGCAATCAGGGTGTATAATGTACTTCTATACGTCATTCATGGAATTGGAAGGAAAAAAATTAAATGAGTAAGTTTCTGGTTACGTTCTAGGCGACATAACTTACTTATGACTAAAACTCACTTCGGACGTCTTCGTTTTTTCCTGTAACTAGTGGAAATGGTAGCAATCGAACAACATTTTAGCTACATCAGTGAATAAGTAATGGTGAGATGTAAACGGGACTACCTTGACAGAGCTGACAATTTATACGGCTGGGTCAACGAAGCATAGATGTTGCTTAGTGATCACATTTGCATTGTGACGGCACGAAGTTAATGAGTGCACTAAACCGTGAATTTTTTCTGCCTACTCATGCACTATATAAGGACATGACGGTGATGATTTTAAAGTGAAGACTGAATATATTTTCAAGGGATGGTTATAGATTAGATGTAACTAAATTGTGATGTTTGGGGAAACATGATATTTTATTTATCTTGGGAGTTTGACGAGAATATTTGATATGATTTAAATACTTTTTTGTGCAAAAAGTAAAGACAGTATAGAAAATAGTAAAGTATGAAATTTAAATAGCTGATCTGGTATAGAAGCTGCCCAGTGATATGAGATTTATTGGTGCTTTTTTCATAGCTGCGAGTTGTCATGTATATGTAACTGGGGGCTAAGCAGAGAGAAAGTCATATCTGTGCAGATGTAATATAGAAGAGTGTCATGTTCAGCTCGAACAGACTCTGAGAGAACCGTCGGGGAGTGAAGATTCAGTCGGAGTGGTGGGGGAGACAGGGCGGTGGTGAATCGAAGAATGAAAGGGATTGTGGTGTCGTAGGGGGTATGGGAGGTGTTAGGGGTGGATGTGGAATGTGAGGGCGTATGGGTGATGTTGATGTAGAAGTGGAGGGGGTGGGGTAGTGGTTAGGGTGGTGCGGGAGTGTAGGAGTGGTGTGTTCAGCATTGGTAGTATGGATATGAAATAATATGTCAGTTTCTTGGATGGAGTGGTGCTGTTCGGATGGTGTATGCCATGTTTGAAAGTAGTCTAAGAGTCTTGCGTATGTATGTATCCAGAATAATGTATTATTTTTTTTAATGATCGATTGAATTTAACGGAAATTGAAATAAGTTTAGCTAAGTTGGTAGGAGGGTGAGTGTAGTCGATGGATTTCTGTAGGAAATGAAATTCGTGTAGTTACAATAAAAAAATATAAATCCATAAAATTTTAATAATTTAGTGAATGATTTTATTGGTAATCGGTCGGGTATAGCTATGAAGGAAGCCATGTTTAAGTAGTATTCATTAATTGCATTTAAATAAAGTTATAAATTATTTTAACAATGATTTTATTTAATAATATATTAATCGATTAATTTTGATAATAATTATTAATACGTAGTCTTAATCGATTATCCGTACTTCTCAGAGTCTTCTAGCTGTTATGTGAAGACATAAATATCATGCTGGTTTAGAAAGTGTTATTAAGGTAATATTGTTTGGATGAGGGATAATAAAATGGCAAGTAGGGGAAAAGAGGTCAGGGAATTAAACAGGTGACAAACAGGCAATCAAATACTTGCTGGGTAGGGGTGACGATAATAAGGTAGTGGGTATGGTGATTTGTATATTCACATGAAAAGTGGTGGGGGAGCCAGTGTGTCGATGGAGCTCGTCCTGTTAAGACACGTCGGTGATTATTTAAATAATTTTCGTATAAAAAGTTTTTATTCAATTGTTAATAAAAATCGAATTTTATTAAAATTTATTTTTAAATATGTGCGGGGTTCGGATTGAATGCGAATTCGAAAAATTGGGAAGACTTGAGAGAAACCCCAAGAGGGGGCAGGAAACGAGATGGAGGTATTATATTTTTGGATTTTTTTATAATTTCTGGAAGTTTTTTAAGTTTACATAAATTTTAACTATTATTACATTTTTGGAATATTTAAAAAATTTTTTGTAAGTCTACGAATTTTTTTTTTAGTTTTTTTAGAAATTTAGAAATTTTTGAAATTCTGGAAAATGTTGGTAATTTGACATTCGGTGGCCTATGTTAAGGTCACATTAAAGGTCAAGGACATCAAGCATGGCTTTCGGTGGTGCATCACTCCGACTCCTGTGCCAGAATCGGGTAAAACTATGCTACTAACATTTTCACATCCAAAAGTTTTTGAAGGAGTTTAGAGAAAATAAAATTTTATGCGTTTTTAATGGTTGTTGTGAAATGACTGTAATTTTTTATTTATGCAATCGTAGTGCCATTGTTACATATTTGGCTCCTTGGTAAGTGTATTTATTTAATTTTATTTTGTTTGGTAAACCATGTGTGATGTTTTATTTTGAAGTTTTAAAAATAAATATAAAACTTTCACGAATTATTTTTCAGTTCTGTTTATATAAGAAAATACATAAACAAAACATGGTGGAATTCTTGTAGCAATATATAGTATCGAATTTCGGACAAATACAATTTACTCTTAAGTATTTTATTCTCTATTTGACTTATATATACATTAAAAATATATTCTTCCTCGAAAATAGATTAACTTCGCATATTTTTTACCTAAGGATTACTGTTATTTCAATTTATAGCGCTTCCACAGTTTCTATGCATTCACTTATCCACAAAAAAAAATTGGAAAGTCCTTTCATGTTCACTCCCACCATTTCAGTAATTCTCCTCTCTCTCTCTCTTTCTCTCTCTCTCTCTCGTAGCTTGGTTATATTGTCGACAGCCGAAAAGACGAACTCCGGACAGAGAGAAGACAGCGCTCGGACAAGTACTGGCGTTCGAGCAAGAACTGTTCTATCAGAAACATCTTGAAGGAGATAAAATCTCCCATTTGTTTTAATTTTATTGTTATTAGGTTTAGTTCTCGTTGACAGCTAGGTCATGAACAACTGTTACTCACAACTTTTCACAAGGCCAGAAACATGAAATGAAGTCGACCATGGGTTAAGATAGAAACATCGCAGTATTTAATTGGAGTGATTTCAGGGAAATCATGGGAAACCGAAATAAAGACGGCCAGAGACGCTAATCAAACTTTCGACCTTCTGCCGTTGCGCCACTTCGGTCCGCAATCACATTTGTATTCTCCTGACCAAATCGGCTTTGGGACGCATACAGGCAGTTCCAAATAATTACGCTAGTCTTACCGACATTATGTCCGTATACCAGCAAGTCTTGATAAAAGGACAGGGGTAAACAGAATGCTTATTTCCTTTAGAATTCATTATTTAATTTCATTTCCATGTCCACTACATGTGCAACAATAATTAATACTTGCATGTACTACGAGAAAAAACATATTTAGTCCCAGCAAGTGGCCACTGAAATAGAGCACTGCCTCTCTTTTCTTGGCGGTTCGTATACGTTCATGACCTGCTGATTCCAAATTCGTTTAGTGTCAGACGGTAAACTTTAGCATTTTTGACAAAACGGCGGAATTTGTGATAGCTGCTAAATATTTGCGAAACATTGATATCATTAATTGAAATATTATATGCTTACTAATACTGTGTGTGCACGCAGTATAGCTGAGAAACCAAAGAACTAACCTTCCTTCAAAACAATTCAAATTCGATTTTCGTCGACGCATGAGGAAAATTTTGCAGGACGATCTCACTTTTCTGCATTTTTAGGAATTATTGTTTAGCTTTATTCATTGTCTCATTCCATATCAATTCAGTTTATATTATGGATACCAACTCAGAAATACCGCCTACTCTGTGTTTGCTACCTCCCCCTTCAATGGCCGAATTGTAGTGCCTCCAAATGACTTAATGGGCATACTATTAGGGAACAAATGCGTAGCTAAGAACAGTATATATCGAGGCATATTAATGGATTTCATTACATAATAATGGCATAAATACAGTAAATATTACCTTTTTAGAAATTAACTTACATTATTTATTTTTCAGTACCAAACAGTGATCCCTAAACCTAAAAATATTATTACCAGCATTGTTTTAGTGGTTCTTGTAACTTATGATCACTATAACTGACATTCTATTGTGTTGAGGGATTCAAGCAATCAAATCTCTTATACAAGCAAAATACTGTGGATGGTATGGATTATTTCTTACATGACGTATATCCCTGGTTGCATTTTAATTCCGGTCTTTTCCCAACAATAATCCACTGGATTGACAGTTGGTGGTGAAGACGAACATGCTGTTTTTGATAATACAACTTATTAATTTTCTCGCAGGCAGTGAGAATAGAAGCCAGTAGTAGTAGATGGAAGGCTGCTGTGTTTTGAAGACAAACGCCTTTTACCGCCAATCTTTATTTGAAACATGATTGCATGCATTATTTCAAGAGGAACTTCACCATTGTTTCTGACCGTAGAGAGTGGAAATACATTTTAGTACTGAAGATGCAGCAGTATATGTTGGTATGTCGTAGTCACATCATTTGCTTCATGAGTACCAGCAGTCTGAGGTCCCACATGAGCCTCGATAGGAAAACTATCGTCACCAGTTACAATAACATTTTGGCGCGTATGAACGTCGATGAAACACAGTCTGCTCACAACAAAGTAAGTACTTGCTCCTTATCCGCTGTTACTTTCAAATAATATCTTACTGGGTTGTGTTGAAACCCTAGGTAAGCTTAAACACGCGTCAGAAGCCTTGCTTTCGGGACGATTGACAGTAAGCGTTGGTGCTTAACTAATGGTATAGGTCAAACAGAATCTGTGCGACTGATATGTCTTGTATGCGCCAGTTGATAAGGTTTTTAAAAACACTGACCTAATCGCTCAATTTTCGTGATTTTTATGGCCAGTTACCACTCTACTACATGGCACATGCATAGATAATTATAACATCAATACAGTTCCTACTCCGTACACCACATTCTACCTGACCTACAGCTTTAACTCGAGTGAAGGATTATTTGGATATCTCATATTGCTATTATCGTGATGTAAAGTGGTATGATGAGATGCCAGTTCGTGATTGAATAAACTATGTAAAGAACTCTTATGCCTCGAATATGCCACTGCTCTAGTATATATGAATGCTGTACCCAATATATTGTGTGAATAACCAACTTCGACTGCTTTTTTGTGTAATTGGCCATTGTCTAAACATTATTGTTAAATTGTGTATAAAATACTTTAGCGCACTTTTACTTATATGCATTCCACTCAGTCTGGTCATTGTAACTTAGTTTTGTACATTTAAAGTATTATCAGAAATAACTTAGTTCGGAATACATGTTAATATCTCATATGTGTGGGTGACTTGTGCTGTCAAATAATAGAACAATGTGGAAAGTGATTGACGAATCGGTTGCCCATTTTTCGCGTCTGCAAATATATGTGTGTGACGCTCTTCAGCATGGTTATGACTACATGTTGAACATCATCATTCTTAGTACATTGTGTGTTTTTTCAGATGATTTAATACTCCAAGTGAATGCATCAAAGCAGAAATAGATTTCCCACTAACAGTCTTGCCGAAGATACCTAATGGCCCATGACATTTAGGAACTATCCATAAAAAAATCGGACCGCATGGCAATCCATAGCCCATCACGATGACGCATCACATGTTTACCTAGCATAAACTTCTTGGAAACCTCGGGGTTAAGTGTTTGCATCGAGGCGATAATAGAAAAATACATAACGAGTATTGTTGAAATGTCCAGATGCAAATAAATATGACATAATCTTCTAAATGACAAACATTTTCAAACATTAACTACCATCTATTTCCGCACAAACAAATTCCATCATTGTAAGACCAGGCTTAACAGTTCATTCAACGAAAGTTTAGTTTGTTTACTGAATTTACTCAGTTCATCTAACAATGTGACTGGATATGTTATGGAGGTAGGGTGTCATTCTCTTCGATTATCGTTCTTAGCAACTCGTCGACAAACATAAACAGTGCCCTTCAGAATACTGGTACTCCTGTAATTTATGTTTTCAAAAATTTAACTGAGCTAACAAAACTCATGAACATAGGCATGACACCCAGTCAATGTACAAACATGGAAATCAGGTAGGTGTCTGTACACCTACATTATGTGAAGTACAATGTGATACAACTGTAGGTAAATACTGTACATTATTTACCATTTAATGTTGTACTATACGTGTTTTCAAAGTGTCGTAACTAGCGGTAGTCGTGTCCAGAAAGGCTGGATTAACGACATTTTGTTTTCATTTGTAAAGGTGATTCAGGATAATTTGAGCACTCAAAAAGGCCCTGTTAAATTAATTTTTTTAGACAGTTTTTACCAATCCTCTGCATGTAAACATAAACATTGCCACATGCTTTAGTTTACATGGCCTGTAAAGTGTTATGTCTACATTACTCTGCTCCGATACATCTTACCAACAATATTTACTCATGAAACACACAAGTGATAAATAAGAGCTATCGTAAATGATATGTTGTTACAAATACCTGTGTAGTATCTTCTATATAACATAGCTTTCTGCATATCGCCTGCACTGCACTAACTCTGTGATTCCTCCCGAATAATTTGTACACGGTTCGTAGGCAAAATATCAAGACTTTAACATAGAAAACGTATGTTATGAGGTATAGTTCGTCTAAATGTAGACAATAATTTTGCATTAGCAAACGACGGCAAATTTTCTAAAGATATTTGCGAATAATATCTCGAATAATAATGTCTTCCATGTGAAACAGTCTGACGCATATCTTCAGTCTCATTTCATATTGTTTACCGGTACCATATTTGACCAAACAAACATTCTGGAAACTACAAATATACGTTAATAACTTCTAAAATTAAGAAAACAAAGTTTTTCATGTGCTTGTCTATTAAAACATTTACAAAGTACGCAGTTAATTTTCTTATGAGCTAAGCTTTGGGCCTAAGACACGTTCTATATCAATTACAAGAAATAAATACTAAGAAAAAAATAATACAATAAAATATAAATAATAAATATTACGTAAACAATTGCGTTCAATTTGTTTCACAGCACATTTTGAAAACCAATGTGAGATCTGATTAATGCTGAGTTATCCCAAACACAGTGTCTTAACAGTCATTAAACGTAACAGTTCTTCTTTCTTCTTCAATTCAGACTATATACATAGTAGGCCCTACAAGCATACATTTTGTTAAGATTCTTTTGCATGCGTAATAAAATTAACATATTTTTCAGAGTACAACATACGACGCGTAAAATAAAATATTCTTTTTTTAATAACAAAGCACTCTCGCGTTTTCTCTTGGTCAACCTATGGGCATCGTGCCGTCTGTTGCCCTGATCGCGGATAGACTTAACTCATGTGCGACTAACAACGGAAGTCGTCTAACCAGTCCTGACGAGTCACTTTACGGTTACCCATTTACGCAGAATTGTATGATACGTAAGAACATACATAGTTTGACAAAACAGTTTATCAATCATGCAAAATAAAAATATGTCGATTTCAATTGATTCTATTACAATATTGGAAAATTTATATAAATATAGCACGGAACTACATTTGGTAATCCGCTGCCAACGATGCTTCGAGAAAGGTAACTATTAGAAATGATGAATTAAATGCAGTAACGATAAGTGATTTTTTTTCAATGGTTAAATATTTAGCGCACGCATAATTTGTTTTGATCCCGCCGTAGTTCTACAAAGAAAGGACCCCCTCTAACGCCCGTTTCGTAGTTCAGTTTCACAATTACAGAATGTGCAGAACTGTCGAAATTAAAATGACGATTTAATCCCATTCGTACTGGTTCTGAAGTACGATTTTTAATGATGTTTAGATATAACATGTTAGGTGAGATTTTTAGAACACTATGTAGTGACACATTTAACATGGAACGCTTAGCATGTAGCACCTTCTCTCAATTTGTTACAAAGCCCATCCTCATATGGAAGACTGGCATGACGCAGAATCTCTGTCGTCTTTGATGATATAACAGTAGGATCTGTACCATCACAAATATAATATCCCATTACGTTATGCCAGGTGGTTTAATAAAATCCTGCAACAAAGAATAAAATACCTTAATGTAAAACAATGATACACTATTCTACAACGAAAACCAAGAAGGAAATACTACACACGCTAAACTTTCTGTGATTATGTAACACATATAGTATCAAATATGTTAACTAATGACCTTAATGTCTATTAAGGACAGACATATTATTAAAAGCAATAATTAAAGTGACAGATTTGCCTCCTCAGCAATCATCTCGAATTCCGCCATTTTGTCTGAAACGCTCAAGCTTTAGCGTATTGCACTAAGAATTCGGAATAAGCAGGCCAAAAACATAAAGAAACTACCAATAAACATTACACATGATATTTCTAAAACATGGGGACAGAGTTTGGGAATGGATTCCTTATCGTAAAAGAGATAGATTTACGTAATATGACTTAAAAGTCTCGCACAGCTCGTAAAAGAGATATGTATCCTTAAAAATATGTTTACGCAAGAAATCTTTAAATAAATGGAAATAAACAGCGATTATTCGCATACTATTGAAATTGTAACAAGTCATCAACTGATGAAGAAACCATTCCGAAAACTTCCAACATCCATGATAACGATTGGGAATAGGAGGCTGATCCTATTTTTATATTAATTTGTTAGCCACTAGGAGGTTTGACAATCTTGTATTGCATTCTTTAAACAAGCGGTCCTAATTTTAGGGGAAGATGCCTCTTTGATTAAAACGCCTATGATGCATCGTTCGGAAATATAATGTAAGGCATACAAATAACTTTTATTCTTTATTTTTATAAGCTTGACATTGTAGCCTGCAATGTCTTTATCCACTGTGATTTTTTTTAGTCTGGTATATCAGTTGGTTTTTGTGTAGTCCTTAAAATGGAAACATACAAAATGTGACTTAAACAAGCCATTACACGAAAACTATGAGAGATTAAAATATTTCATAAGAGCAAATTCAGTCACATTTGGTGTCTAAAGTAAGAAAAAAATTTATGGTACAAATAAAAAATAAAATAATGGTGATGAAAAATTGCTGTAGACTGCGCCCTACGAATTGTGTAAGACTGTCAGTCGCATTATATAAGTGTACCTTATTTTCGGTAAGGAATCCCTTCCTGAAGTTTGTTTCCATGTTTTAGAAATATCATATATATATATATATATATATATATATGGTTATGTTATTGGTGTATTGTTTCGTTATTGAAATATTTATGTCAACAAAAGCTCAGTAATAAGGAAAGGTAAAATTATATAAAAAAAAATACTGTTACAAGTTGCGGGCTAGGTACGTTTGGGGATGGAGGTCTTTGATAAAATAAAAATAATAAAGCTAACCTAGTTTATTTACAACTGTATATACAAAAAAACTATGTCTATAAAGATTTAACACAATAAAGGTCAAACAGAACTAATAACTACTATTTACATAAAGGAAAAAAAAACATGTAGATAAATTCTCAGTATATGGAAATGTTACTAGTCACTCACAATGGTGGACCCAATGAAATAATACCGAAGAATCTTTCTGGCCTAGAAACACCTTCCTACTACTTGCTGCGTCCCCACTGGCTGGACACCCGCGAACAGTCGTCGCAATCCAATACTTGTCACTATCACTTGAGATCGCACCAGGCACCTGCCAGCAAAAACTCTCTCTCTTTTCTGCTGCAGCTCTCCCTTATATACCCAGACCTATATCTCGAATTATCTCGGCAAGTCTCTTTTCTCGCACCGCCTGGAAAGGTGCCGCTCCGAAGTCAAGCACCACCCCGAGAGATAGAGGGAACAGGATCATTTCAGATCACGATATTTTCTCTCGGTTACCCGATACTGGGTGCAGGTGGTTATCATGGAGTAATACAATCCATGCGGCACCCGAGGAGGCCTTTTAGCGCTGCCGCCACTGTATTGTATTTCGCCGCCCTGCCCGACAGCCACGGCGCCGAGGAGTGGGCGGGAAGGGGGTGTCCTAGCTCCGCCACCAGAGTATCGTACTACACCGCCCAGCCAGACAGTCGCGGCTCGCAACAATACTTATTTGTCGACATATTATTGCTTGTCTTGCGGTGTCCAACATGTGTGATGATGCTTGATAATATTTACGAGAAGATAATATCTTAAATATTGCTGATTGCGTTTATTTAGAAAGGTTTAACGTGATGCACGGAATCGTATCAAATTGTGAGTGATGTTAGTTACAAATAATAATAAACATACTAGTTTCGTTTATTTGCTAACCTACCCTTGTGAATCGCTTTTTAAAGTTTGAATGCGCGTGTGTTAGCTTGCGTGCATGTGGTAATGGAAACACTAACGTTTTAAACGAAATTTGTGTATTTTGATATTGGGACACATGTACCAGACTAACAAAATTAGCGTTCCGCTTTATAACTCTTGAGTGTTTTACTGGTATACCTTATATGTGCTCATTAGGTACACCGCAAGCCGAAAGGCGAGTGATTAGGTAGGCACGTACAATACGTATTTCCCACTGCATACCAAAGACGTTATAAAATAACTAGACTGTTACGCTGCTCTTTTGTTAATGACTAAATTGAACACTGGCTTATTGCAGGCGAAGATAGGGAATTGTTTACTTTAGCTGGGGTGGGGGGTGACGAAAGTTGGCATAGGGAATTGCGTGTTAGGAGCTTCAATATGGCGCCGTTCAATTTTGTAACACATAGAGATAGGCCGTAAGCGTTGGTCTAGTACCCCTTGCTGCATACTGCTTATGAAAGAGATATGCATTGATTCTTGGAAAGGTGGTGAGGTGTAGGGCAGACGCACATATGAGCAGCAAAACCATAGCAACGTTTAACTTTTTGCGTATGTAACTGATGATGGAGTTGAATTCAAATACCAAAGTTACTCACCATTATCTAAGACACTACCATAAATCTTGGATTCCAAACCAAATATGTAGTTATTACACTCCACACAGCGAATATATTACATGCATGAGGATATTGACTAATTGTAACAGCACGAAACTGTCGATAAAGAATTTATATTTTAAATTGTTTTTTAAAGCCAAAAGCTCTTAAATGAACCCAGAAGCTGCAAGGAAACATTAAAAGTTATATGAAACAAATGTTACTATCTAAAAATGTCTAAAAATACTTCCTGTGTAGACAAACGCCAACGCAAAGTATGCTGTAGTATTTTTTTTTCTGACTGCATTTTAAGAGTTGGTTGTAACTACATTAGCTTTCCTCCCAAGCAGGTAGGCCTTTTATCTTAAGAACAAGCTTGTTCCAAATACCGTTTCAATAACTCATACTCACAAGACATTAAAATAGTTTATCACATTTACAAAAATTGAAATAACTTGAAAATCAGTTTAAAAATATCCTTAGGCTGTATATTTTAGTAATTTAGAAACATTTATGTTGGTTATAGGAAGAATTTTAACATATTTCAAATTTAAATATCCTTTCTTTCTCTAAAATATATCTAAATTTGTGGGTGCAACTAAATAAAATTAAGATAATTTCAAGCATTAGGATTGCAACTAGAACTAAAGAAATGTTATTTGTTAATTTTTGTAATTTTTCACTGACACACATAAAATATTTGTTATAGGGTTGGTTCAGCCCAGGACAAGTATTTGTTTTGGATGAATACTGCGCAAGGTACGGCGTTCGCGGCTGCTACCGACACTTATGCTACCTCGGAGACCTACTTGATCGAGCGGAAAAAGGCATTATGATTGACCCAACGCTTATCCATTACAGTTTTGCCTTTTGCGCAAGCCACGTACATGGAAACAGGTAAGGACCAAAATGACTTAGCAAATATTTCTAAATCGGTGCTATGAATCACACATTCCTTCCTAGCCAGCTTCCGGTGTGTTTCCTGAGTAAAGTATGGTGGGTTTTAATTTCCGTAGAGTAATACCAACTGTCGTAAAATCCAGTTAAAATGTTATGAAGCGTTTAATTCAAATTGTTTTAAAAATGTACAATAATATATTTCATGTCCTACACAATTCCTGTAGGTACACACATGCACCGCTGACATGCATTGATACACATTAGTGGTTGGAACTTAAGTAACAAAACTTAATTAAATTAGAGAAATTAATCGAGATAGAATCTATAATTTTATTTCTGGAAAATTGGTTAGTAACGTTAATACACGTAAAATAAATAGAGCTTTATTAGCTATATGATATTTTTTTCCATGAAACCAATTTAAAAGAAACAAAATACCGTAAACAATTTCAACAGTGCCAAGAAACTTACTATTGATTACAATGTTTTAACAAAGGGGAACTGTGCGTTCAAATTTTATTGTCGTTAAATTACTTATTTGTGAACATAATGTTTCGAATTTCTGTTTCGTACGTTAAGAGTTTAAAATATAAAATAATGAGTCGCCGTATACTTTTACTACCATTTAGAAACAATAAATAATTGAACGTATTATTATAAGTAATTTTAAGAGATACTTAAAAAAACTATTTGAAGTATACTTTGTGCTTCTACGGTACAGAAACGGGAACCGCATCCAGTCGGTCTTCAAATTGTTTCTGTCTGTTTAGGTCATTACATTACAGGTAATGCTATGTTATAACGTGTGCTTGTCGCTGGTCGTTCCACTTGCCATCATTGGTACTGAAACTCATACCGCCTTGAGCGCAAAAGTAATTCTTCCCAGTTTCATAGTTTCGTGGGAGAATGTCAAGAGTACGCCGATGAACACTTAATTACTTATGACGATGCACTCATATTTGTTTATGAACCATTTACACTGAAGAGCAGTCTCATACAGTCGGTTTTTCTTTACTGTGCATAAGAACGTCAACTTTCTTACCACCATTTGACTAATTATTAATAAACTTCTGATATATAGAGAAATGCGTGCTGGACATTTGCCGTCGTGCGTTATGACCATTTTTTTTTACGATTTTTTAAAACTTTCTTTTCTGAAAAAGATTGAAGATGAACACATTCATACTGTAATTAAATGTAACGAAATGATGACAGTTTCCATAGTACAGTGCCTTAAAAGTCGATATTTGCTGATAATGGGATACTATAGTGCAGTGCGTAGAATTAACTTAGCTAAGTAAATATTAACTTTACACAGTTTAGATTTATTCAAGTAGTCAAAAATGTTTTCCTATACAGTTGAATGTTCCTGGTACTGATGAAATAAATATACTGAGTTATTTGCTTTATAAAATAAACAATGAAGCATATAGTATACTGGCGATATTAAAAGTACAAATAATAATTCCAATCTCTCAAGCTGTTAAGTATTTATAAGTATACTTTATTATGTTGTGTACGGTAGTAATGTTAAGTACGATTTCAAAGACGAATATAAAAATTTATTTTGAAATAGGGTTTACTTACTGTATTTCCCTTTATGCTCGGGAAGAAATTAAGAACTTACATTTAACAATGGTGAGATGGTAATTTTCCTAGATATTAATCTTATATTCGTTATGTTTAGCGAGTCTTAATGTAATTCTTTTAAATATGTTTTTTTTTTATTTATATCAAAGTAAGTTTCAGTTTTTGTTCTGAAAAAAATTTCAGACCTGTTGCTGTACGTGTATACAAGTGTTTAATAAATCCCAGTTACAGAAATGACGTTGTTTGTGAGATATTTTTGCCATAATTTAACGACGAAGTTGGTGATATGTGATATGAGCTTAGTATGGAACAGTGCTGAAATTAAGTGGCGAGAAAAATGAGCGATAAACGAGGAGACTCCCTAACCAACGGCTTCGCCCAGCAACATTCGCACATTAAAGAAAGCTGGTCGATCACGCTAGTGATCGAACTCGGATTGCCTAGGCGTTTTATAAACATACAATTTATGGTTTTGAGGGTCGCATATTGCGTTGAAATAGCATTGCTATAGCGACAATCGCGAGAAGGGTGACATAAGATTAATGACTGGTCAAGATTGAAAGGACAGAGGAAACTGCAGTTCCTCGTGATATCCCGTCTATCTCCGGTATCACCACAAGTGTGTACCGCATGTGAGATACAGGCAGTGACATCGAAAGCTTCGAATCAAAATCGCCTTAGTGTGATGCGATTGATACACCTCTGCTGCTCCCGGGACTGTTAGCTCGGCCAACTTGACACATTATTTAATGTCGCTACTGCAGTTTGTAGCTGTTTATTTGCAAACTGCGATCCTTTAAGACCACAATATGTTGACTTTTATCTTCTTCACACCCCCTGCAACATAATGAAGAACTTTAATCGTTATTCATTACTCAGCCACACCCTGCATAGGTTTCTATACAGAGTGGAAAGTAAATCGCGGAAAAGCTCGCGGTTACAGGTAGCTAGACATATATCAAGAATTGTTAGTACAGAAAACACCCCTGTATTGTCAATAGTATGGGCGTAATGCTGTCGTAAAAGTTGTGCTAATGAACATGTTACGTGACGATAATTCAACAACCACTACAAATGGAACGCTGACCTTACGAATTCGATTAATATGCATGACGACAAGTAAGTATGGAATAAAGTGTGTACACCATTCCATCCCATGCGATGACAACGTGGGGTTGCCTCTGTTATTATGCATGCATTTCTGTGCATGTACCCCTGTAGCAGCCCAACATAGTGAATGAAGAATCGGAATGACACAAGGAACAAAAAATACGCACTTGTCCGAACACGCTCAGACAAACAGTTTCTGAGATACAGGCACTCAAAAGTCAGATCATTGTGGTAATGCCTACAGCTAGGCAACCCGTATAGCATGTACATGAAGGCATGCGGCCTAGGCACCACTGCAGATTTTTTCAATGTATGCTATCTTAAGTTCGCGCACTACGTAGGTGTGAGTAGTTTGCATGCACCATCTTTCATGGTGATGTGCTGCAATAAATATCAATACAGTCCCGTACAGCACGCAGTTGAAGGGGATCGACTTCACAATCTACAGTACTGTCACTGTATGCTGACGGCACTTCAACAAAACCCGGACATTATGGGTCACATCCTGTGGACTGAGGAAGCTCATTTTATCCAAGAAAGTGTACTTCCACTAAAAGAAAAATTTCGTAGTATGTCTTCCCTGCAAAATTATTTTATAGTAACCACAAAATAATTATTACTGTGACCACAATATTTTAGTGACGGCAGTAAAATGTTTTTGTGGTGACAACTAAATAAATTTAGCTGGGTAAATACCCACAAAATATTATTTTCCGTATAACTGGCACAACTCCACCATTGATATCACGGCAACCCTCATGTCATTCGTGCCAGAGGTTGTGAGGTCCGTTGGGACATAAACATCTGGGGTGATATACTGGTGAGCCGGTTGTCTTCCCTGACAGTTTCGCAGGAGTTGGTAAGCAGAGTTTCTCCGCGGAGTATCGCAGGAGCTCTTAAGACTGCAGCCTAGTGAAGTACATGTTAGTGTGTGTGAGGCGAAAATCAATGAGGCGCAAAGAGCGACGTGTATTGTGATATCGCCCCTACAGCCAAAGTTGTAAATGCGCGCGCAGTGTTCCCGCCGTGACGTTTTAATGTGGTAATGAAGCGGCGAACCTATCACTTTATTGAACGCGTCACTGTAGCAAAGTCCAATGCACGTGTAGACCTCAATTTCGAACAAAACCGTTACACATATCTTGAGAAACAACCGCTTGATAGAGCCGATATTCACCAATTTTGAGGAACTTATAATATTGCTTTCAACGTGCGTGGTGTCTTAAAAGTCACACTCACAAGTAGTCTGAGTTGTGTTTTCTTTTCGTAAATAAGCATTGGGAACGCACGTTTACTGGTCTCTGACATAAAACGTAACCCCGAACACGCTGCACGCAGTTCGAGCGTTATTTTGTACCAACTTGATTGGACACCGGCTCATTGAGTGCAGTAGCTCATCAGTAATTTTATCGTATCTGTCCATGGCGGTAGATAGGAAGGGATGGACGTGTATCCTGGCCATCAAGGTCACCAGATCTCTGTCCCTTAGACTATTCCTTGTGGGGATTCAATAAGGAACTAGTGCAACATATAACTAATAGAAAGCATCTAGTAATGCACTGCCAGACTGCATGTTGTAAACATGTAACCAACGATCACCTACGTGCGGTGCAGGCCGCGATTATGCGTCATGTGCGTGCCTGTGTTGGGATATATAGAGGACAATTTAAACACATGCTACTTAGAAACTTACAAGGTGTCATAAAGACTGTTTCGTATAATGTAAATAGAAGGATGTCGTGTTATGAGCTGATGTACACGTTGTACCTCCTGTGTTTCCAGCAAATTTAAACAATAAAATATTATTTTATTTGCTGCATTACATGTACCGCTTAAGACGTCCTGCCTGCGCCCCAGCGTACAAGTACCTCCCTTCCACCTTACTTGTTGTCGTCTGTGTTGCATACCTCTCGGTAATAAAACTGTACATCGCATGCCTTCATGTCCTGCTACAAGGATTGCCTACCTTTCGGCATTACCACAAAGCTCTGACTTGTAGGTGCCTGTATCTCAGAAATGGTTTGTCTAAGCGTGTTCGAACAAGTGTACCTTTTTTGTTTCGTATATCATTCCGGTTCTTTATTCACTACGATGGGCTGCTACAGGCGTACATGTACAGAAATACATGCATAATAACCGAGGCGACCCCGTGTTTCCATCGCATGAGATGGGACGTGGTCACACTTTATTTCCTGCATACGTGTCGTCATGCATCCGTATCGAATTCGGCAGGTCAGCGTTCCATTTGTAGAAGTTGTTGAATTATCGTCACTAAACACGTTCATTAACACAACTTTCACGATTTTATTGCGCCCATACTATTGACAACAGAAGCTTGGTTCCTGTACCCATTATTCTTGATTTAGATCTGGCTACCTGAGCCCGTCAGCTTTTCCGCGATTTACTTTCCATCCTGTATATATATATATATATATATATATATATATATATATATATATATATATATATATATATACATAAACACGTTGTAACTTAACAACGCCGACAAACTACGGCAGGCGATTCGTTATGAAAATACAAGTACAATTTATATTTTTAATTTTTCGTCTGAACTTAATATTATGGGAGTAGTGAGTCTTTCAATATCAAAATTTATAATCGAACTTCCCCAAAATATCAGAAACTAAATGACATAAAAAACTATGTTTTCAGCATTGCTTAATACTGTTGGGACCTTCAAATTAACAGCAGATACAACTTGATACCTTCCATCATTATGAAAATAAAATGTTTTCTAACCTCTAATTGCATATAACTTTTTTACTATCAGCATTTTCAAATTAACAGCAAATACAACTTGATACCTTCCATCATTATGAAAATAATATGTTGGCTAACCTCTAATTGCATATAACATTTTCACTATCAGCATTTTCGAAGATTTGAATATGGTTAATTGAGAAATGAGACCTGTGTAACAAAAAAGATCCTCTTGATGCAACTGTCTAGGACGTACTCATACACACTTGAATAATTCGCGCAGACATACAGAGCCTATATCACAGCTTAGATCATAGGCAATCCTGCAAACATCCGTGTAATGTGTGCAGCGTACAGACTATGGTGGACATTCACTGTAAACAACAATTACAATATTGTTAAAGCCGTAGATCAGTTTGTTACTGTCATTCTGCGTACATATCGTAGCAGTTGTGAACGAAAATGGTAGGTCCATGACAGCTGAAACGTGTGTAAATGGTATTGTGTTCGTCACGCTGATAATGAACCGAACACGAATAAATTCGTGAGGTAATACATAATAAATAAATAAATATATATATATATTACAGTGTCGGTATCATTGTTGTTTCTCTAAAGCATGTTTTCTGACAGTAGTCAGGATTTTAAAAGTATTTGATTTGCATAAACGTTTAGGACCCCTACACGATGCAGCAATAAATCGAGTATGTTACAACATTGAACATGTCGTAGGTATTGATACTTTCTTAATTTGTATCATGAGTATGACTGCAATCACAAAAACAATTCAGAGAGCTTATAGTCTTGTCGAAATAAACAATTTTCACCAAATTCCTTAAGAAATGTAATGCATGCGTAACAAAGAGAGCCCAGCCGTGAAGGCTACTTGCAATACACATGCAGAAGTAGTTAGTTGTGCGGGTTGCGATCGTGGGTGAGAGGCATTAAAAAAAACAAAGCATTACGTGATAGAATTGCATACCACTGTGCTGTTCACACGTATTAAAATTAAACAAATAAAGGCATTAACAGTCACAAAAAACAACAAACGTAATAAGCGTTTTATGACTTTATAATCAGCCACAAGCAAGCATATTTTTCTTTTTAAAGTATTACCTCACTAAGATATTCGTGTCTGGTTTATTATCAGCATGCGAACCCAATACCATTTACACATGTTTCAGCTACCTGGGACCTACCATTTTCGTTCACAACTGCTACGATATGTACACAGAATGCTAGCAATAAACTGATCTGCGACTTTAACAGAATTGAACTTGTTTACAGTGAATGTCCACCATAGTCTGTACGCTGAACACGTTACACGGATGTTCGCATGATTGCCTATGATATAGGCTGTAATCTAGGCTCTGTATGTTCGTGCGAATTATTCAAGTGCGAGCACAAACGGTACGTCCCAGACAGTTGCAACGAGAGGACTTTTTTTTTTAAAGGTCTCATTTCTCTATTAACAATCTTCAAATGTTCGAAAATTCTGATGGTAAAAAAGTGATATGCAATTAGATGCTATCCACCCTATTATTTGTATAAGGGTGGAAGGTATCAAGTTGTATTTGCTGTTGATTTGAAGGTCTAAACAGCAATAATCAATGCTAAAAATATTGTTTTTTTATGCCAATTTTTCCCAATATTTTGGGGAAATATAATTATAAATTTTGATATTGAAAGACTCATTACTCCCTTAGTATTAAGTTAAGGCAAAAATGCTAAATAATAAATTGGGCTTGTTTTTCGTTCTCGGTGATGTTCAGTAACATCTTGTATATTCACCCTGTGTATATATATACATACATAAACAGCGTGGACCAGAATTCATGTGCGAAACTGCGAAACAGGATTGTTTATGTGAAATAAAGCGTGGTTACACTGACCAGGACTACTGTCTGGGGAATGTTAAGGGAGCTACAGGTATTTGAAATTAAAATTTTGAAATATATATTTTTTGAAAAATACTAGAAAGTATAAGATATGGAGCCACCAAAATTGGCATAGAGCTTTAAGAATCGGAGCAAATGAATCTGTGAAAATGTGATTGGCGCAACGTTCCCCTTCACTGCTTATGTAGGGGTTACTCAACCTATTTATGTAAGTAACTTTTAAATGCTAAGCGGTGATAAAATATTATATACATATAATTGCCTATCGTGCAAAATTAAGGAGAAAGTACCTCTTGTGATAATTCACTCTGGTAAATCGTTTTCAAGAAATGCGAATCAATATACGAAGGCGCAGTGTAACCCCACAGTGGTAGGCAATACAACGGTTTTCTGGGAATGGTAATTGCAGCACTGAATGGTTAAAGTGAGTAAAGTAGTGAGATTTGGGTGACTTATTAACGACTTAAATGTGTTGATTGAACGATGCTGTAGGTTGCCAAGTGATTTAGTTTTATTTTTACGTGAAATTGTTTAAGCTATTCTCAACCCGTGTATCTACAAAAATAACTCACACTTGAAATAATAACGCTTAAACATGCAGCATTCATGTTAGAATCATGATTTTGGGGTACCACAAATGAACAAAAAACCGCTGTTTTTTGTTCTAACGTCAGCAAAAAAAGTACCACTCGATTTTTAAAGAACAAACACACGCAAATTGCCTACGTAAGCCGAAATTATGAAATATCTGATACTACCTACAAATAAAATAGTAAAATCACTACTCCTAGGAGTACATAAAGATAAATACTAGAAAAAATACTACGCGCCTATTAGTACGTCACGTGTAGCAAAGACGGCCTAATCACGTACCGCTTTTCGCACCCCACACGTTGGAAATTACATTCACTACATAAGCCTCTTAACAGTAATTTCTTGAGAGCTGATGAAGTTGAAATGATGTAGAAATGGAACAGTGCCGGAATGGAAACACCATGGCTAGAGGTAACTGCCGACACCAACCACTGTCTTAATGGTCAGATAAGAGAGATCGTGTATACAGAACCAGGAACACAGCACAATTAGGAACAATGAATTTGCAGGTACTACACACGTATTTATGAACATCAATACGTATTTTTAATAACTGTTCGGATTGCCATCCCCTTACTTCAACAGTTCGAACTGTCGTCCCCGTACTTTAACACACAGCTGCCAACGGCGGATCGAGTTGGCCTGGACTCTTACATAAATGTTTGGTACAGTACGTACACAATACAATTCGGTTACCACACGTGCCACGAGATCTTCCTGGCTAGTCACATGCGTCACGTAAATCCATAAAAATACAATGGAGTCAGGTATGGAGATTCTCGCCAGCCACTGGATGGTCATCCTCGGCATATCCAACGACCTGCAAACGTGGTGTTAAGATGGCGGCATACGGCAGCAGAAAAATGTGGTGGTATATCATCGTGCTGAAACCTCGTGGTACGCGCGATTTTCCAATGGTACTTCCTCCGGCAATTCCAGCAATACATCCTGCAGGAAGGTTCAGTAATGGACTCCGCTGAGGCGGTCAGGTAACAAAAAAGGTCCCAACAAATTATTGTTGACAATGCCTGCCCTCACGTTGAAACTGTAATGCACTTGGTTGCCCATAGAGTTCATGTGGTGAGCATTGTGGTGCGCCCAGATGTTGCTGTTCCTCTTGCTACTGTACTCAATTTAACCATTCAGTTCTGCAATTAGCATGGCTCAGAAATTCGTTGTATTGCCGACCACTGTGGGGTTACACTGCGCATTCGTGTATTTTGATTCGCATTTACTCGAAAACGGTTTACCCGAATGAATTAACACAAGGCGTACTTTCTCCTAAATTATGAGCTATAAGCAATGATATATATCTAATATTTTATCACCGCTCAGTATTTGAAAGTTACTTGAATAAATAGGTTGAGTAACCCCTACATAAGCAGTGAAGGGGAACGTTGCGTCAACCACATTTACGCAGATTCATTTCCTCCGATTCTTAGAGCTCTATGTCAATTTTGATGGCTTCATCTCTCATACTTTCTACTATTTTTCAAAACATTTATTTTAAAATTCTAATTTCAAATACCTGTAGCTCCCTTAATATTCACCAGACAGTAGTCTTGGTCAGTGTAACCCCACTTTATTTTACATATAAACTATCCCGTCCCGGAATTTGGCACATTAATTATGGTCAAATATAAAATTTAGGATTTTTCTGAACGACAAGTACGAACACTGTGTGGTGCTTTCCTATCCAAAAATGTATTGAAACATTATAGGAACAACACCGTACAGTAAATCATAAGGGAGATATTCGCCCTTAAGAATCAACATTTGAAATGGTTACAATGAAATACGTAGATTAAAAAATTCTGTGAATGATGTTGTTACTTTACATAAACTTTAAATTGTCAGCCTTGTAACGTGGGTTACGAATTTGGCAGGCAACCTAATACGTCCTCACATTTTTTCTCGCAAAAACAGCTACATTGAATGTTTCATGAAGTTGATATGTATTGTGCATATATTATGAGTACAATTCTGTGAAAATAATAAAAAAACTCTAGGGTTACACTCAAAGTGGAAGGATAACTACATACCACATCATTTTTCCTCAATGTAGGGAATGTTAGCACTCTACAGTTTTGCAGAAGCTTAAGTTCTACGAAGTGTAAGTTCACCATTCACAGAATTTCCCGTTAATCATTAGTAAGTTTTATTATTTTCAGTTAAACTATTTTATGTGCCGATATTTAAGGCTGGATATCACCCGTACGAATTGTTGTTCGGCAATGTTCGTATAATGATTCTATCCCTCTTTGGATAAGGAATCACCCCACAGCGTTTGTACCTGTAGTTCAGGCTTGCATATGAAAAACGTAAGGAAATTAAAACTAACAGCCCAAATTCCAGGAGGTGATACATAATTAAAAAGTAATCCGACATTATTTGGATTACGTTTAAGACGTGCCAATATTAAGGGAAGTTTGAGTCCTCTAAAATGGAATAAAACAATTGTATTTTGTTAAAATATCTAAACGGTAGGAGGAAAATTCCAATTCTGTAGGTAATGTTACGTGTTATTGATTCCTTTAACCTGTAAAATTAAGTCTCCTAACCGTCTTCTTTCATGAAAATAATAGGGGTCGCCAACTTCATATTGCATGAAATTACTTTGCCGTCAGGTTTGTGAACAATCCGTGTTGTCTATTTAAGTAGTACGCAGTAAGGAACAAAAATATAATTATTAGTTTGTACGTGCAACGTGCACTAAGGAAAATGGAACCTGTGATGCTGTTTTTAAAGCTGGTCGCAAAATCTAACTACAAATTTTTTAAAAACCTCGATCGCAACTCGATAACTTTGGCAACAAGTTTAGTTTTGCGGTATTCTTATAAAATTAATTTTCATTAGCAGAAAAATCAATTAATTTTCAAACATTATAACATTCCTTTCGTAAATTATTTAATAATATGAAACGTTTTCAAACAGTTTTATTTATTTACGTTTTCTCTGGATGACTTAAACGAAGTGCTATGAAAAATTATTTAGCGACAATAGCTAGTTGTTTTGTCGATCATAGCATTCTGCTTCTGTCATTCATTAAAACAAATAACACATAAAATATATGAACTGTAATTATTTTAGACCGTACTAAAAAGTGTTGTGTTGTTTACAAAATTCATGAAACTTTCTTTCGAAAAAATTACATTTTGTAAAATTAGCTGTAAAAATCAATTTTTTCCAACTTAATCGATTTGAGACTAAGAATTTTAAAAATAACTTGAATAGGTTTTGCAACTTACTATTGAAAAAAAAAAAAAAAAGCAATGCAGGTTGCATTTACCTGACAGTAAAGGGGCGCACGTAGAAAACAATATTTCTAAACTTTTACTTTAAAGTTTGTCCAATCAATATTTTTAAATCCCAAGTTAAATTACTCGACCGACCTTAATATTCACTTGTCTTGAAAGTGTCTCATATAATGTCTGCTTCTATTTTCCATGAGGAATCATCTCTTGGAGTTTGGTTTATTAATTTTCTTACATTTTACACACACACACATATATATAAACATATATATACACACACACACACACAAAACTGACGTATGTGGGGTATGTAGCTCTGAAATTCAACTTTAATTATTTAACCTAAATCGGCCTAACTTGAAGGTGCAATAAATAATATAGTTGAGGTAAAATCAAATTATCACGCATCTCGCTTCTAGGTTAAATGCAACAGATTCCAAAATTATCGTAAAGGTTACAGACTCGGAAAGGAGTCTGGGAATATTCCAGATGTAATGCCATTAAAAAAGCTAGGTTCCGAGAATAATCATTACTGAAAATTAATCAAAACACCTACGGCTTTATTAAAATGACTACAATTTACTACACAAAAAATATTTATAAAGTTATATTACACAGAATCATACAAAAATTAATGACTAGAAATGTAAATAAAACTTTGTAAAAATATGATTGTTACCTTTAAATTTTTGACAATTATAAATTAACAATCATTTACCTAAATGAACATATTAAATTTACTAAAAAAGACAAGGTACTAATTATTTAAATGCGTCAAAACGAATATTTAAATACCATTGAAATCGGTGAACTCAGTAAGATAAATTTTAAAAATAATAATCGCAACACTTTTTCAGTTACGAATTACGTTTACCTTATGCATGTGTGGTTATTCAGACTAAAACTCGCATTAATAGTGACCAAATACCAACTACCGCTCTCTCCTGATTGTTTTCACATAAATTAATAAATTAAAATATAACTTTTCCTTTATTTTTAATTTTAACTGTACTGTGAACCTTAAAAACATTCCCAACTAATCATTAATTTATTACCAAGGCATGTAAAGGCGGAATTAAAAAGTTTAATGGTGTCAGTCCTCTACACGCAGGGCATCCAGGGCAACCAATCTTCTGCTCCAAGCCAAGCCTCCGATACGAGGCTTCTCTACCGACGCGAAAACTATAGTAGCACTACTTTTCTCGCTAATTGAGCACACCACCGACAATCTAGCCCTTGGGAGGTGGTTTCACTCCCAAGACTAACATCTCACGACCGAGACTACATCGCAAACAACTCGACTCCCTGCCAGGCTTTCGGCCTCGAAAACACATCTTACCCCAGTGTACAACAAATACCAACACTCTAAAATAGGCCTTCGACCACCCGTCGACGCCACTAAACCAGCTGCCAATGCAGCAAAACTTCGGCCATTAACCGTGGTGTGGCCAACACCCGGGCACTGAGTGTCACAACTAATGCCCTTTGTTACCAGGCGAAAAACTGTTTCTCTTGCTAGGAGAGGTGATTGACCTGCGGAAATCAGGCCACTTCCTAGAAGCAGTCAGTGAGCCCATCACAAATGCGGGCGCTCATTGGAATATAACCAGACCCTCACCATCCCACAGCTGAGTCAGTGACATTTGAAAGCTCCACATGAGACTAAAAAATTTTCAAAAATTAACTACATGATTATTACCAGCAACACATGCAGGGTTCATGCTCCACGAGTCATCCTTAAGGACAATTCTTTGTTAGTGTACAAACAATTACATTTGCGTTACTAGTTATTTAAAAGCTGTAGATGAATCAGGAGACTTGTCAGACAGGAGCAACTGCGTGTTAAGCGAACACGAAAAATTTATCTGCGAGTACATGCTTTCAGTCCACCCGAAGTCAAAACTATAACATTTAAACAATAATGTGACCTCTTTTTCAACTGTCTAACTGGCCATTCGACACAAAAATAAATTTCTTAAAATTTATCTCCATCTATAAGGCACTCTCTGTGCAAAGAAGAAGAATTAAATTGAAATTGCGGCGTTCGTCTCTCGCAGGAGCAGCTGATGAGACTGGGTGCCTCCCTGGTTCACAACTCGACAGAAGTCGCCTCAAAGCCCATCACCCAGTCTCAAATTGGGTCAGCGATAGACAAGAACCCTCCAGGGCTGCAGCCATCGTCTCCACCTTCACTCCCCCGACCAGTTGAACAGCCACCACCCAGGACACAGCTCTAAGTTACAACGGAACATTGCAAGCATCAAGCAATTTTACTGCTATAACAGCCATTACACCTGGTTAAACAGCGAATGGTCACCATATATAGTTGCCATTAAAAACGCACAAATAGAAAGAAAGTTAACAATATTTTACTAAACCAAACTATAAGTTACCATTAATTAAAAACATGAGGAAGGAATAACCATGTCTTTCTTCAACACCTGACAAGGGGAAAGGTTAAACATCTGACGAAAACCTCCGTGTCGTCACGGCCCTCGCCTCGCGCCACCTCGCTGATCCAGCACCAGCGTCAATACCATGTCGTCACGACACCCAGCATCGCGCTAAAGGTGACTTTAGATGTCTTCTTTATACTCGGACGCCACGCCCGTCTGCGAGAGAAGTCCATGCGGGCAACTAACCAACACTCATGCAACAAAATGTCCACCGCTAAGACACAACTGCTACACCTATTGTTGCAGCTAAATCCCAACACAATGACACGACAGGTTGGGGGTAGGGGTTATCTCTTCACAATCTACTGCTACTGCCCTCCCCACTTACGCACACCGCAATCTCAATTCAACTCTTCTTCACTTATTTGCACTTGTCACGAGAGCAACAGCTTATCTGGCAGCCAAATCCAAAATTGTGCAGCATTTAAGCAATAGCCCAACACAGAAAGTCTTTTTCTAAAATTTACTGTTTGGAGATTCAACAAATCAAAACAACTGCCCATTGCAGCGATGAAATCTCTGTTTTCAGCCAAAGTACTCGACTCATCAGTTCCTTTGGGCGGAGAGGGGGGAATGAACAGTACCCACCCAATTTATTGTGCTGTCCACAGCGAAACATACCGATTTTCTCCCGATTACTCGTGGATTTCTTTGTTAACGGTGCCTCTTAGCTCATGGCCATCCCGGCGCCCGGCCCCCATGGGCGAGGAGAGAGTTCTCGATCTACCACGCAATGGACTTTAGCTAACAGTCAGTTCGAATCGCCGAACCCTTAGACGGAACTCTAACCTGCGCCTCCATCCACCTTCCAGAGGAGAACAGATTCTAGCGAGAGAGTCTAGGGCCACCCATCCCAGGATCTCGCCCACTGTACTGTCCCCCGACTGAGATACTCCGCTCAGCCTCCTCTTGGTTTGAGTCGGGGCCTATATAACCCCTAACAGACTTCCCAGGTCTGCTACCGGGCACTTTCGCAGCCAACACGTCGGCCATTCTCAGAGGAAGGGTCCTCTCCAGACCTGCCCAGCATAAGGGCAACCACCACCACTACGAATCCAACCCAGACCAGTCACTGCAGATAACCTTACAGTGGGGGTAACCTGGTCGCCAGTAGTACTACCTAATTTCCATGGCATTTGTGGGTTTTCCAGCCTGACCGTCAGAGTACTTCAAGATCACACAGGTGGACCCACAAGGGGGGCACCCTTACAGCCGCACGGCTCAGTCGCGTGACATGTTTCCCCAGATCGCATCAGGTTCGTCCATTTCCGTTACCCTTGATCTCCCACATGGAGATCTGGGCTATTGGGCCCCAACAGTCTGAGCGCTAGGTAGTCTAACGGATCACCTAGTGGTTTCTCCTTGTTGCCATCTGTCGGAGAATCCATCAAGGCAGATATCCCTTTCTCAACTGTGAGGAGTTGAGATGCATAGGGCTCGCACACTAGATCCTGCATTGGTTCTAAGATCCGGTTGTGCCACGAGGAGGCTGCAGGTTGACTTGGGTGTGAGAGGTTCTTGTGCTGAGGGGTCACGGAAGCGTAAAGCTAGCACCAGAGGCCGAGGAACCCGTCCCGGTGTAGTGCCCACCAATACTCATGAGTCACGGAGCAACATCAGCACCCTTGAGAGTGTGTTAGTGGCTACCCCCTTCGAATACTAGAGTGTGGCACTGCTCCGACACCTCAAGTAGGGAGATGCACTATTCGCTTTGGATTTCTCCAAGGTGAGTACACACCTTAACCACCCTCAGCGAAACAATAAGCAAAAAAAATATTCCATCATTTGGTCAAATTAAAACTAACATCATAACTCAGCAGCCTGGAGAGGCTTCCCTTGCGAAACCCGCTGCTTGGCCAAAACGAAATGACAAAAATTTACACATAAGCAAATAATCAATCTTCTTTTCTTACTGAAATAAAAATTACCGTAAGATTTCATATAGCAACCAAAAAACTGTTTTGACGTAGCAATTAAAGTTTTTGTAATATTAATTATTTTTGCCTTTTACTTCACAATTTAATGAACAAAATTACTGCTGCATACAAATCAATTTCATTAATATGTACGACTTTCCTCGACAACACCTCTTTACTTAGAACTTTTTGTAAGTAATCGTTAACAATTAACTCTTCAGCCAACTTTAACTCTTAACTCTTATTATCTCTTTCTTTTGGACAAACTAGAAAACGAATTTATAATTATTAATTCAGCTAAAAAAAATATGTGACAACCCTTTGTAGATACCGAACTTCATCTTCTTCTTCCAACTCGAAAACAGACGATCTATAACTCACTCCGTTTTTAGGAATTACATCTTCAAATAACATCAAACCTTGATCACAGTGGCCCTTATTCCACTGTAAACACCTCCTCTCTATACCTAGAGGCACCGATCCTTCCTGAAAACCCTAGGCTCACGATCACGCAGAAGTGCAAAGCAAATTCAAGTAATGCCTACCCACGAGGTAACCTACTGCCACACAATGTGGATTCTACATGTTCCACTACAGTTTCTCTCGCTCCTCCACATGAGCTGAGAAAAAACACACAAAATTACTTCGGATGATGTGCCACCCTTTCACCGGGCCGTAACACTCGCCAGTACAGCGCAGAACCTAAAAACCCCAATAAAACACACCATTACTCAATTTGAACTACCCTATTACCTGCCTTTGTTTATCTCCTTCCTAGATACCTGAAGTTAGTCTTTGGGCTGATAAATCCTATTGGGCTCCCCTTAATCCATAGCCGTCATAGCAGAAAAATCCGTCGCTCTTCCTGTAGACGAAACAATAGTTTTGTCCTCCTGTAAATATCGTAAACAAAAACTTTAAAGTATATGTACACAGTATAACAAATTACAATATTACATCACCAAAACATTTCACAGATAAGAAATTATTAAACATCCTAATCAATCTCAGACAACTACGATACATTTCCACGTGTTTACATTGCTGTATATGCTCCAAATGTACACCCTTTAAAATAATATTTCCATGCCACTGCCCAGGTATCGAACCCGAGTATCCTGTAGAAAGCTGTGGTCAGAAAATAGTAATTACTACAATTTATTAAATAGAAATAATTTATAAATTTTTACTATAAAGAATTTAAGCAGACAAATATTAATCACTGGAAAGTGTAATAAAATTAAAGAAAAAATGATTAATATTTTTTTATTTGTCATTTATTAATTTACAGTTAAAGAAACTGAATAAACATTCAAAATTTTTATAACAAATACTATATATATTTATTATTTAATCGGATCAACATTTAAAGACGATTAATAATCACCGACATTTATGAGTTTTGTTTTCAAAATTATTATTACAATAATTTTTCAATTACGAACATTGATATTTCGGTGTGTAGGTGTCCAGAGTCTCGTATTAACAGTGACTAAATTACAACTCGAACTCTCTCCCGATTGTTTACACAGTAATTAACTAAATTCAAAATTTAGCTGTATTTTTAATATTTTCTGTGCCGTCTGCCTTAAAAACACTACCGACTTATCTACTGTTTGTTACCAAGGCCTCTATAGGTGGAATACTTAAGATTTATGGTGTCAGTCCTCTGCAGCCAGGGCGTCCAATCCTCTGTTCCAAGACAGCCTTCGATACCAGTCTTCTCTGCCTATGCCAACAATAACGTTGCACTAATTTTCTCGCTAATCGAGCAAAACGCCGCAGCCTAGCCCTTCGCAGATGGTTGCCCTCTCAAAGCTTACCTCGTACGACCGAGACTACTTCGCGTACTACTCGAGCTCCCCGTCAGGCTAAGAGCCCCGACAACACGTCTTACCCCGGCGTATGACAAAGACCAACTCTCCGAAATAGGCCTTCGACCACCCATCGACGCCGCGAACCCAGCTGCCAAGTCAGCAAATCTCTGACTAATAACTCCGTTGTGGCCAACACCAGGGCACTGAGTTTCACAACTGATGCACTTTGTTACCAGGCGAAAATCTGTTTCTCTTGCTAGGAGAGGTGACTGACCGGCGGAAATCAGGCCACTTCCTGCAAATAGTCAGCGAGACCGACACTAAGGCGAACGCTCCTTGCGAGAAATAACTAGACCCTCACTGTCTCACAGTAGAGTTAATGATATTTAAAGGCTCCAAACGAGACCAAAAATTAAAAAAAAAAAAACTATGTGATAATATTATGTTCAGTATTTGTCTTAGAAGAATTAAAAAATACCACGCATTTATTTTGTTTTTGCATCTAATTATTTTAGTAAAATTAGAGATTCTCGAATGCTCTATGGAATGCTGAAGAATATACGACGAATACGAAATATAATACCTGAAACAATATTCTTGAATCAGTGTAAAAAACATTCAGAATGTAAAGGAAAGCAAGTGGCCCATGTCTTTGGTTTAAGACCAAACTGATTACCAGTAGATAAAATTTTTAATAACTAACAAAGACTATACATTTGATCATTTTTCGATCAGAATTGCGGCAGATTTCCAGTAAAATTTGTCTACTTTTTTATTGATGCACAAATATTATCCTAAATATGTTTGTAATATTTTAAAAAGAGACTTGGATTGAACACTACATCGTACTTAAAAAGGTTGTAGTATAAACAACTTCATTTTAGTAACATTGCATTTCACTGCGAGAAAAAAATCACAAAAGCAATAATCGCGAACATTTTTAAAGTCACAAATGGGCACTATATGACAACAAAATATTTGTGTTGCTTCCTCATCGTAAAAAATTTTTGAAACTCATGCAGATTTCATAATAATATAAATTAATTTTAAACATCAACTATATTTTCAAAATGGGGAAGAATCGAAATGTATTTTATTTAGTTTAATTCGTTTGTCATCATGTAGGACTTAATCTTACCACCTTAACCTCACCTCACGACACAAAACATTACCTAACCGAATAAAAGCTAGCTATTTCTAAACTCACATAAACAAATTAAACCTAACCTAATCTCATGTAAAAAAAGTACATACACATCTGCGAATCTTAGCAATATGGTAGTTACCCTAAAGTTGTTTATACTTCAAAATACCTAACGTAACACAAGCTAACCTAACATAAAAGGCTACAACAATATAAGTCTAATTCGTAGCACAGTTCAAGCACATGCATTCCAAACTTGATTACTGTAATACAGATAAAACTTGTATGCATATCTCCTAATATGCACCACCATAGTTCGGAAAATCAATTATTACTTAAATTAACCTTATAAGTAGTACGATTTGGCTGGTTTATGCCTGGAGTCGGAGTGAGGCACAGTGAGGCACCACCCATCATCTTGTGACGTCACGGCCCCGGCCGCCATGTTGGATGACCTTGACCTTTAACCGTGACCTTGACATTGAGTGTCAAATTACAAAATTTTCCAAAATTTTAAAAATTTCAAAAAATTTAGAACATTCCAAAAAAAAATTTGAAAATTCAAAAATTTAAAAATATTTTAAAAATTTCAAAAATTCCGAAAAAACTCAGAAAAATTCAGAAAAAAATATTACTTAAATCTTGTTTCTGGCCGCCATCTTGGGGTTTCTTTAGAAGCTTCCAAAAAATTTATCGATTTCGCATTCCATTATAACCCCGCTCGTATTAAATAAGTAAAATTTTAATAAAAAACTTTTTAATAAAAACTATTAAAAATAACTTTTTAATAAAAACTATTTTTAAAAAATTTTATAAAAATTATTTAATTAAACCAACTACCGACAAGTTTTACCCAGACGAGCTCCATCGACACACTGACTCCCCCCACCACATTTTACATATATATATTAACTTATCCCCCTCCCCTTTCCCCTACCCCTTCCTTTATTTTAATTTGCTGTTAGTCAGATGATGAATTCCCCACTTCCCCTACTTCCCCTAATTTCCCCTCTCAATTACACTCGTGTTATTACCCGCTCAAACCACTACACCCCCTCCCATCACTTTCCAAAAAATTGTATTATTTCCCCTTCTACTTTATGTACCTCTTCCCCCTCCACCATTTCCACTAGCCAATAAGAAGCTAGCTCTCTTTCTCCACTTAACATTATTTATCTTACTGTAAACAATCACAAGCTGCCATCCCCTTCTCGATAGAATACATTTTCCTTTATGCACTGTCTTTCTCCATAGCCCAAATAAGCTACCAAATTACATACGACTTCCCCCCTACATGCATCTGTTTTATACCTTAACATATACCCCACCATCACCTAAATAAAGTTCTGTGTACTTACAATTTATTAGTCTCTGTTCCCCTCTCATCACATCTTATATGTTTTCCCCTATTTTAACATTTCATATGAATGTTCGGTAGACCCCCTTATCTCATATTCTAATGGTCACTCCCATCTTGCCCATATTTCTACACTTTTATAAACCCACGTAACAGAAAGGAACGAGCAGTCTCCGCCGTCTACCTCTTTGAGTTCTGTTCATAACGTGGTTTGTTCATTCGAAGTTAAAAATATAACCGTTCATTTGCACTCGTGCATCTGCAAACCAGTAAGATACGTCGAAGTGCATATAGTTCACGTACAGATCTACCGCGCCGGAATTTTGTTCCAACTGTGTCGGAAAGAATTCGTCATTGTTCTGCATTAGAGCAGGAAGAGAAGATTGATCTGTACTTCAATGGCAACCACATGCAGAGTTCCGGTGGTCAACAACTCATGTGAAGAAGGTCACCGTCACAGAACACGAGTATCGAGAAAGTCAAGAACCAGGGAAAAGTGAAAATTTATTGGACTCATCAGAACCTACAGACCATAAGAAACATGTACCATCTTCCACCAGTGAACTCTACAAGCAACTTCATGTCACCACCGAGCCCTTCAAGTTCGGAACTCTCCGACGGCTACCGTTGCTACATACACACCATTCATATCAGAAGACACATTCCAGTACACGGACGTAATGGTGGGCTACAGAAGAGTATGTTTTAAAGATGCTAAAGTAATTTTACAAATTCAGTTCTGTGATGGCGATGTTCACTTGGTATTGAGTTACGATTCATACGAAGGATACTATGTACAAGAAGAACTATCAAGGGAAAACAATAAATGTTACGTTTTTGAAAACAATGAATATTACATTTTTAATATTCGTCCAGACTCAGTACTTCCATGTACACTGAACAACTTGTTGCTACAGCGAAATGGTGAAAAAATTACTGAAATTCGAGGTCATAACTCATTCACATACACACTTCATCGAACAGGAAGCAAAAGAGTGTGCGAATTAAGAGAGAAATGTAACTGACATACACATGTTGAACAAACACATGGATTTCCTGAATGGTCTTCACAGTGCTCACATTTTACGTGCGATGTATACCTTACTTCAAGACCGCTGCCACAGCAAGTACATAAACTTACCTCCAGTCAGACAGACACATTTAACCATTTGAAAAAATATGACTTTGCTGGTGTAGTTTACACGGAGATGCGTACATCGCGGAATCATTCATAAAACACATTGTCGAAAGATGTGACAATGGCATACATTTCCATATGGAGAGAAGATACAACGATGGAGCAATAGTTTCGCTAACAGTACGAGACTGTGACACCGACAAGTGTGCTGTAGGTCTTTGTAGGCCTATAATGAAATTTCCCATATCGTTGCATGATATGAAGAAGGGAACTTCTGAACTAATCATCGAAACAAAATACAACCGTAAAAAGCGTGAGTTCGAATACGAAATTACTGTAGGGAAGCTCCAAACCCTATTACTAGGCCACGAGAGATGTACTGGCGTTTGGCATACATTTACTTCATCACCAGAGACTGATCATTGGACTGAAGTGAGTACAAGTGTGAGTGCAAACGAACTTTGTGTTGTGTATCGAGAATGTCTTATGGACATCCATTCGCCAGCTTCATTTTTTTAAAAAGCAAATTGCTATACATTCTTAATACGGCACAATTGTACAGTACCTATTCGAAAGTGTATTTATAAAATTTCCTATAACACCCATCGGATACTTTACAAAATAACACCAATTACTTTTGTAATCATAACATCCAGTGTCAAATACCATAAATAAACACAACAACATAGTCTGTTCTTCGCCAGTATTATCTTCTCTTTACGAATGTATCGTCTGATGTTCAACCACTCAAAAAAAATATTTTCTGCTATAGTGGTATATAGAAGGTATAAATCTTTAACATTACTAGATAGAGATAACGAGCTACCGTACTTGCCCGACGAATTTCTTCTCGTCTTCGCACAGCACGAGGTACTATCAGTGTACAAGTTCCTGCCAGATCATCCAAAAGAAGACGAGGATATTCTCGACTGTTTTCCATGCAAGGGGTGTTTCCAGGGCTGTTCTTCGCTTCCGGACATTTTGCAATGTAGGAGTTGGTGTAACGCGCGTCTTCACTCGTCAACGACCGGCACTTCATCCACTACAGTCCACATCACGTCCAGTGACAGCAGTACTCCAAAGAAGCCTACCCACGAGACCGTGTAGTAATGATTTTCACAAGTAAATTAC
>PNEQ01077243.1:0-35074 GCA_003012365.1 Medauroidea extradentata | reverse complement strand
CTGACAAGTCTTTCCCGGGGGCTGAATTTTGGGGAACAAGGTTACCCCTGGCCTAGGACGTCTCTTTATCACACTACACACGTGTCCCCTTTTCCCTCACTCACACAGAACACGCGCACTGACACGTCGTGGTTCACAGCGTGTTTGTGGCTTTTAGGCTTGATGGGACGTATTCCCAGCAATTGCCGGAGGTCAAGAGTGTTTGTTTTATGGCTGGACATTGTGTTTGACTGCGGGGGCGGCGTCGGGACGCCGTGGCCTCTTGAGACCACGCTGCCGGGCGCTTTCTCATATGCGCCCGCAGTACTAGTATCCAGGTGTGTTCCTGCACGCGTGGTGCGCACGACGGGCTGTTCCGAGGGCATGCAGCTTGGTCCGCGTCAAATTGTAATCTTAAAAATTTGGTTAAGGAGTCCTAAATCTCTTATGTTTTGTGTAAATCTCCAATGGGTTATGTTTTGTGACTTTTATCTCTTGTGCTAATGTAAGTGCTGTGTGCAATTGAATTGTATGTATGTATATATATGTATATACATATTGCACATGTATATAGGCTACCCTAAGTTTGTGTATTGTAATCTCCTTGGGGTTTATGTTATGTATGTGACTTTTATTTCTTGTGTTAATGTATGTGTTGTGTGCTATTGAATTGTATGTATGTACAGACCTTTGACGAGTCCTAAGGTACATGTACCATTACCGTAGTTAAATCTGTAGTCTACTGGACAATAAAAGAATTGAACTGTAAAAGTGTTCGTTCTCTCGGCCAGCAAAATAATCAATAAACAGCTCTGGACTCTGGGTAAAATCTGTGTTGTCTGTCTTCTGCGCGCCGAAAAAGTTGAGATCGGTCCAATATTTTCGGCGCAGTGTACGCAGACAGCGCGGAAAGGAAAATAAGCGTTCTGATTGGCCGAGAGCATTTTCCGCTCTATCTGTTCGGCGTTGTTGGCTACCGTGTGAATCCACCTTCATTCTTTCCACATCTTCCTTCCGCCAGTTCACCACCTGCCATTTCAGGTCCAAGCGGATTTGGTTCCATTTACGATGTGGAACTACGTCCACCACTCCGACGAGTGATCTAGTTCCACGGTTCCGTATCCATCCAGACCTGTTCTTCTACGACCGTGCTTTCAACAT
This sequence comes from Medauroidea extradentata, assembly GCA_003012365.1. Taxonomy (NCBI): domain Eukaryota; kingdom Metazoa; phylum Arthropoda; class Insecta; order Phasmatodea; family Phasmatidae; genus Medauroidea; species Medauroidea extradentata. Next base: position 33,934 of record PNEQ01077243.1, on the reverse strand, counting down.
AATAGGCCGTAGTTAAGTTTTTTTTAAAGCGAACTTTAGGTTTGTTTTACTCGGCCTTGACCTGGCGACTTTTTGTGCTCTTTCAGCTCCCGGGGCACTCCTAGGCGTTTTACTCACCGGAAACAAGATGGCGCAGGGTGTTTTACTCGTCAGGTCAAGATGCTCCCAGGTCAAAAAGAGCATGCCCTTTTAGCTCCTCCTCGCGAGGAAGAGTTGCGAGGGCAAGTAGGAGCAAATCGTCTGCTAGACGTTACGGCGAGCATACTTGCTGTTGGCTGCGTAGTTTACTTTCGCTGTCGTGTTTGAAAATAGAGGAAATACGAATTATTTCAGGCATGTATGACAACAGTAAAGTTGCGGCAGCTGAATAAGGTTTTTTTTATTCTAATCAATAAAAGTTTTATGTTACGATGTTGTTTGAATGTGGTTGTTAACCCCTAAAAACAGTTCACAAAAATTGGTTAATATTTGCAGAATGCGTTTAATTCCCATAAATGATGAGCTCCTTCCAGAATTTTTCTTCTTTGTGGTTAGTAATTCAAGTTATTAAAAATCGTTAAGTTATTATTCTCCTTGATGTTGGACTTGTATATCACCTGGTGTACTTATACTGTATATTCAATGAGGGTTTGTATATATTTCTTGTACATAAAGTTTAAATTGCTGTAAACTTGACGAATTCCTTTGCTAGACCCTACTGTACTGTTATGTACTTAATGTAGTTCAACGGAATAATAAATACATAGGCTACATACGAATTATTATTATTCCTCAGACCAATTAAGTATAGTACAGTGAATTTTTCTAGCTTCTCATAATTTCATTAGAAGGCACTTTATCATTTATAGTGCATTATTTGGTGCAGCTGTAGGAACTTCATCATCTTATGATTCTTGTTTATTAAAATTTCTAAATACGTCTGCTAGTTCCGCCATCAAATCAACGCATTAGGCGTTTTCCTCGCTCCTCAGAGAGTTGTTAACTCTTTTTGACCTGGGTTGACCTGGGTCAACTTGATCCAACTCTTCCAGCTCCTGAGAGAGGCCGAGTAAAACAAACCTTTTATCGTGTGTATTATGGCAACAGTGCCGTTTGTTATTGACATTCTTATGTGTCATTGTGATTGTTTTTGCGCATATAAAGAATGCGTAGGTAGCTTGTGATTTGGATGTAACCGCACCCTATTAATTGTTAAGCTTGACTTGTTGTTTTATGTGCTGTTAAATATTTAATGTAGTTTTTTTATTTTTGTTATTATTGTATTGTTTATTTCGTATTTGCTATTTTGTGTTTTTCAAAAATGTTCTCAAGCGGTCCTAACTATCCCAAACTGAAAACAAACCTTCGTTTAGCAATAAATAGACTGAAGCTGCTAGAAAAGAAGAAAACGGAATTGGCACAGAAAGCGCGCAAGGAAATTGCGGATTACATATCGGGCGGAAAGGTAGAACGTGCAAGAATAAGAGTCGAACATATTATACGTGAAGATTATATGGTCGAAGCAATGGAAATTATTGAAATGTATTGTGATTTACTATTAGCAAGATTTGGATTGATACAGCAGATGAAGTAAGTAATATTACCGGCTTTACTAAAGTCTCGTAAGTATAATCGTGGGTTTTTGCTGTTCAGACCTACATAGTCTCGTGCAGAAAAGGAGGGTTTCCTGTAGTGACAGATACAATCATTTTTTACATTACGAAAACAGTCCCTATGACATCACACAACAACGTGCTCCATGGGACTGAGCAGGTTTTTTAGGGCGGGGGCAACTTACAAATGTGCACTTTGTTGGTGTCGTACTTGGTACCTATCCGAAAACCATAAAGTGCAATACCAGTGCAGCGAGATTGGAAAATACAATTGCGTTGTGAATCATTAGTAGGATATAATATGTGAATTTGATATATTTAACTATTCCGGGTGGGTATTCTTGTGGTATGTGATACTGTGCGTAACCACACAAATTTCTGACATTCAAAATAAATTAACAATTTCATTTCCTATTTATGATGCTAGTTTATTTTCCAAATTTTGCTCCCATTGGTATCGCACATAACTGTTTTCCGGATGACTTTCGCTATATTTTCTATACCAAATGCATGGTATCGTATTTTTCGGTAATTCCCACACAAAATTTTGTAACTTAATTATCAATACCAATTTTTAATTCTTAATTATTATCCACACCATAATCCATGTTTTCAAAACCAGCTCCAACCTGACGAACCCTTTACGTTTACTTAATTATTTTTCTCACTACTGTACTAAAAGTCTATTTACATCAATTTATTTCCCTCTACTTCATCTTCTGCCCTAACGACTTTTTTAAGCAGCGTACCAAGATGGTGGGTACTAATTGAATGTTTTGCGTTTAAACACTGAAAAATCATTAATATACTTTCTTTTTGGCTGTTTTTTTTATCATGTTGGGGTAGCCGAGTGGTCTACCGACCATACATTTTTAGGCTAATAGGTATTTGTGGTTTGAATCTGCATTTTTTCTTTAAGTATTTATTTTTTTTTGTGTTTTTATATTATGTATTATAGTCGTACGTGACTTAAATGCTTTTGTTATGAATTGTCTATTTCAGTCAAAATTTTTGTTTCTGTACATATACTGCTAAATTATTGTACAATGTAACTGACATAATAGACCTCTGTTTCTTCCCATCCTCCTCCCTTCTGCTGTGTGCTAACTTCTCCTTTGCCCTCAATCTTACTGCCAACCTCCACTTGTTCTACTCGGTGCATCCCTCCTGTCTTTCTCCTTGATCTGGACTGTACTCCGTTCCCTGTATGCTGATCTCCTTGACTTGCTCCCCTTCCAGCATCTACATACTGCTTTGTGCTCTCTGCCAGTGCCTTTACCTTTAATAACTTCTCTTAACTCTGCTAACCTGCCTTTGTTTTCCCTCTTCTCCTTCAAGCTTCTACTTCTGCTTTTCCTCTCTCTATTCTTTCTGTAGGTCGGCTTGTATTCTCCTTCTCAACTCTACTCTAATAGCTCCATCCTTTTTAGCCTGCACCTACCTTCCTTCCTACTAATTTCTTCTAACTTCTCAATCCTGTATGACATATCTCACTCTTTCGTACTTATCAGCCTTACAGTCTCCTCTTTCCATCTGTCCTCATTATCCGCCACTCACTTTGGAATTTACATCCCTTCTAACAGCTTCACTAAGATTATATTCCACATCCATTCTTTCTGCTCCTTACTGGCCACTTCTACCAGCCTGTTTCAATGAATTCCTTTCCCTGCTTTTTCCCTTCCCTAGCCAACAAACTCCTGCCCTCACAATCTTTACACATCCACACCTGCTGCTGCAATACATTTAAATTCTACATACTAATGAAACTAGCCTCTACACCCATCACTCTTAACCACTCTATCCATCTTCTTCCACAACCTCGTCATAACTAACATTTAATTCTTAAGCCAGCCATATTACACTACCTTCCAACCAAACTCTTATCAGTCCCAATTTGTCCTACAAAATAATCGTACTGTACTTTTAAAATAAGCCAGTAATCCTAAAACTGCAAGATTGAAAACAATAAAGTTATCACTAGCTAATTTTTGTATAGTTTTTAAATGCTAACCCTTATTAAAATTACTGCTTATTTACAATCACTGCCAGATATGACTGCAAATAGGACTCTGTCTTTGTAAACAGTGACACAACTACTGCAAGAACACAACAAACATAACCATAAACTAAATCAATAACCCTTAAAACTGTTTAAAAAAACCTTTAAAATGATCTAATAACCCTTATTTCTCACAAACAGTATATATCGCTAAGAAAATTAAATACAACAGAACAACAATCTTTCAACTACCGTAAACACTGTGACCATTTTGACTGTAAACAACAACAAACCACTTAGGGCCTACTGCACACCACGAACAACCATTTTAACTGCTTCTCCGAACCCAAAAACTAAATTAATAACAGTTAAACTACTACAAGAACCCTTTCAAAATTTAGGCTATCTGATAACCCATTTTTCCTCTCAAACAATATACTTCACTTAAGAAACTGAGTTAAATCGGGAACAATACAACCTTCCAACGAACCACGGCAGTCATCATGAAGTGTGGGGGTAGGAGAACACTGTGGTGGGGCAAGATTGGGCATACAACTACAATGAAAATAATTCCTGACCCTGGATACAGGCCACCTTTTCTCAGTTGTTATTTTCAGCAAAATTAAAGAACCCTGTCTGTGAGATTGTTCTTGAATTATGTTCCATTTTTTATTTGAAAGTTAATGTTTTTTAAATGTAATAACTATATCCTTCATTTGAAAATATGTTTTAATATTCTCTTGCTGCAACATTACAATTTTTTATTTTAATTAAAAAAATAATGTTATTTAAGACTATATACCGACTTATATTTTTTCCGTAAAATTAACACTAATTCTCAATTTTAATATATTTTTTTTTGTATGATAGATTTACAGTCCCAGAAAAGGAGAACCACTTTTGAATGTAATGTGTGTTTTATAAACAATTGAATACCCATTTAACCTATCATTAAACTATTGGTAGTTTGAAAACTAGTTTTGCATATTTGGCTTATGAGCTGAAAAAGTAATTTTAGCCTTATTTAGCATGGCATTTTAATTTTTAAAAATGTTAAGTAGGAGTCACGGAGCGAGGAGGTGAACCAGTATCATGTTGGACCTGCATTGGCGAGGCTCTTATGTTCTAGTTTTTCACAAAAGCTTACTTAAGTGCTGTTAGACCACACATTTGGTGAACTGCCTGCTTTGTTTGCCTATTGGCAACCTAGTTATGACCTTGTGTCCTCCATTTTGAATGCAGGCCGCACTCGCAGAATTATATGGATTTTTTTCTGGATAGGAGTTTATGTTACGAGGCAGGATTTATTCAAATTATGTAATACGCCTAGGTACGCAAATCCTGTAAAATTTAATTTAAATCAAAATTGTGTGAAGAAATTAGCCACAGGAGTTAAAATATTAAAATTATGTATGTCAAAAGTATACATAACTGTAATCCTTTTTAGTGAATGTGGGAGCCTTATTTACAGTATGCCTACCTATTAAAACAATTTAAAAAAATAAAAATTTGTGAGAGTGGCGTTACTTTTTTTTATTTGATGAGATGTCAAGATATCTTGTATACATTTCCAGAGGAAGGACATAAATATTTTAATCAGAAATATGTTACCTTCCAAATAATCCAAGAAAGTATCATGAATTATTCTAAAATTAAAGTATTTTAAAAATTTGCCAAAAGTCATAATATAGAAATGGCATTCGAGGCACTGTCTTCAGCTGCTTGTGCAGTGACTCGGGCCACACATTTTTTTAATGAAACTAAAGAAGCAGGTTTCATATTTTGTCCTGAATACTAACATTAATTTTAAAAATGTTCTCATCCTTAAAAAGGCTACATTTTATTTTATCATATCATAACTAATATTGTTACAAAATTGTAAATTTTAACTCCCTTACTGTTCAAAAGTATGCCTCCTATATAATATGGTTTTATGTAATGCCGATAAAGAGCTCTTCATCTTTATTTTAATGTCTGACATGAATTTAATTGAATTGGTAGGTCAAAATTTACGTATTAATGTTCGTATCACATAATTCAAGTTATTTCATACATTAGTGGTAGGTCTTCTGATGTTAATGTTTCTATTATTTGTGCCTGAAAATTTAAAACAAATGATATTGCCCTTGACATATCTGGACTATGATTATAAACTTTGCAAGTTAAAAAAATTTGAAATTTAAAAGGCAATTTAAAATTAGGTAAGGATTATAAAAATGCTAACAAATATGTTTCCATAGGATTTAAAGAAATAAAACCATGGAATAGTAATAATGTATTTGTTTAACTCTTTTGCTGCAGAATAAAATATTTTTAATTGTGCCAAGATAGTGTAAAAAAATTTTAATTGATGTATTTTCGGTTATTTTTAAATGAGAAAACTATGTACCTATGGGTAAATGCTCTTTCTCCACAGTTTGAGTCTAAATTTGACACATTTGTGATTCTGACATGTTAAAACAATTAATTGAATCCAATTTGTTACCGATATTATTTTTGGAAATGAGTTATGAGGTATGTTTACTGGTACTTAATCTGCTCTAAAAAATTACTAACATAATAAAAAGTTCAGTGACAATTGGGATTCAATATCTGAAAGCAGAATAATTGTTAATACAGAGAAATCTGGTCAGACGACTTTCCTAACCTTCCTTGTTGTCTAGAAATTTTTTCAAATGAAATAGCGTAAGCGGTTTTTAATACTGATTTTTAAAATAGGCATTGCAAATACCCCTCGTATCTGATACCTGTAAATTCAAAATTCCTCAATTTGATAGTCTGTATTTCCTTATTCAGTAGTACGTATTTTTATTTATGTATTAGCCTATCAGTCAGTAGATTCCAAAGTAAGCATATTGCTTAACGAACATAGGCTTGGTCATAATTCTTTACAATAAAATTAATTAAAATTTGTTATGAAGTTATTCACAAAGGCATTACAAAACACATATAAATGATTCATTTTGATAGTTTAATTTACAGAATAAACATCCACATTTACACTGTACTGTTTATGTAAAGTCTGTATTTGCCAATTAAAAATGTATGTGAAGTTCTCAAAATTTTCTGTAAATATTTCAAGGTCTGTAATGTGCATAATGTAATTGTAATGTTGCAAAATCTTCATTAACGTAATTTTTAACATAATGTTTTAAAACTACATAAGGAGTGAAAAAACAAAAACAGCACTTTATATAAGAAACCTAAGTAAACAGATTTTTTATTACTTGGAAGTTTAAACAAAAATATTGTCAAGAAGTTGAGCATGGTAAAATTAAAATTTTAAAAATACATAATCTAAATGTAAATAATGTAAATTCTGTCTGACAAACAGTAAAAAATCCTTCTGTAACTAGGCTGGGCCACCGCCGAAGTATTTGTCCGGCTACTCCAGCCAAAAATGTGTCTGGAAGCTGGGCGTAGTAAACTAAAAATAATATGAGATGAATGTGTAAACTGAATGTGTAAATGTGTGTAGTAAAATCTGAAGTAGTTAATAATGTAAATTTATAAATTTAAATGTGGGGAATGTGTATAACTGAAACTCGCTATGACTACGAGATAGAAAGAAAATAATAAATAAATAACTGAACTGTAAGGATAAACAATAAACAACGCAAAATGAACTATGTAATTAACTATCCAGACTTAGGGGGAAATAAATATGTAGCCCCTTATGCACGAAGCCTTATAAAAGAAAAACAAACACTTTTAGAAAAGTCTTCTACCTTGTAGAGTATAGTGAAATAAATGATTAAGGTTTGGAAGAGTACAGGAATAATCAAACTCACTGAAATAATGAAATTACTCCTTTGGCAGCATACACGAGGGGAAACAGTGGATTGACCACAGAATACGACCCCTACAGGTTGAATCTCCTTTCTTGTAGTGTGCTTATACCTGTCTTACAATATCAAATATTATAACAATTCAAGATAAGGCTAAGTTAATTAGCTTAGTTAGCTGTAAGATTAGGGGCTATCAATCAATACTAGTGGTACTATTGATCAGGTATTGAAATAAAAGAATAAGTTCAAATAATGGAAGTTTATTAACAATCAAATAAAATAAATCATACAAAAATAAACATTACATTACTGGTATTCAAAATAAGTGTATAATTTGGAAAAAAAGGTTTTTAAAACAGTTAACATGTGAAGAACAGATATTACATTAAGGCTTTCGGGCATGAAAAGGGCAATCCAGCAAACTAGGTTAACATTTGTAGATTTTCTTGGATGGTCGTTAGACACTTTTTACACTACGAGTCCAAGAGCAAGCAATGTGTGGCACGATACGCGCGAAGATTGTTGTGCCGATAACCAATTCCTCTCGCCTTCTCGAAAACTGCTGCTACATGGAGGTGTAGTGCAGACAGTCTGGCCAACAAACGAAGGATTCCATTACGTGTATACCCTTGTCCGAAACGAAGCTTTTACATATTTATGGTTTGGGAATTTAGAGTGGATGTATTTGAACGTTATGAAGCAGTGCTGCGTGCAGCAAAGTTAGAAGCTATAGACTTTTTGGTATTTCGATGTCGTTTTTTTTTTTTTTTCACTATTGAATATATTGTCTATTCGTTATTATAAATATACTAATTAGCTGTTTCTTTCACATCCTAAATTACAAAATCTACTATAATATTTATTTTGGTTTTGGTTTGATTTATTTAGAAAATACGAAATTTATTTCTAAATTAAAAAAAAATATTTGCTACATACAAAACAACACTACGGGCTCTTAATTTAAGTTATTACTGTTTTAATGGATATGCATATGTTTTTAAGCCTAAAAGCTGACTATAAAACGTAAGTGAACAGCAGCCGACAAACTTACGGAGGTATTTGGGAATTTTGCATGCTACTTCACCTCAGAAAATTTTACACCCTAATTCTCCAAATATTTAGTGCACTAACCTGGTCACATAGTTGATTTAGTAACCTGGATAGTCGTTTCGGACACGGCCTATGAGTTGAACTGAGGTTAATTCTACTACAGGTTAGAAATATCAATGTTATAATTTTGCCACAGGGAAAGTTTCTGCCGCTTGAGCGCTGGTATCGGTACTACACCAAACTGACCAATCACAGAGCATCCCTGAATTTTAAGTTGCATTAAGTTAATAACTAGTGGCAGAAATTTTCCCTGTGCCAAGATCCCCATAAGAAAACATATTTTTTCTCTAACCTGTAGTAGAATTAACCTTAGTTGAACTGAACACTTCGTTTTCATGTACAATGTCGCAGAAAAAAAGTTGGCAATATTCGAAGGAAAATACAAGTTTACCTGTATTTTTATGCACTCATGCTAATTTCATAAATTATTATTCTTAAATTATTTTGTCAGTAACATGGCAGTAGTTACGTTATGCCTTTAATGAAAGATACTTATTACTTTAAAGAGATCAGATTAAGAGTAAGTACATGAAGATTGATTAACATTTGCGGACAGTTAGCAAGTTCTATTAATTATTTCGATTTAGAAATGAAGAGGAGAACAAAATAAAGCTATACACACAAATTAATAGTATTTTTTTGTGTTTATATTTACAGTTTAAAAAAGTGCTCGTTATTTTATTTTAATGTAACATTAGATTAGCTTAATTGTGTTTATTTTAATGTCTTTGTATATTTGTTTGGTAAAATCTCATGAATGGTAATTAGTATACAGATGTACCGTGAAATATATATGCAAAATAATTATAACATAGTTTTTTTTTTTCCAATAATTTTTGTAGGAGTTGCTACACTGTTTACACCATACTATTGAACTGCGTACAGCATTCTTTACACCTAAGGTGGTTTGTATAACTCCGAAACGTTTTTTCACTGTCTAGGATATATACGTTTTATGATGTTTATCATTCAACAATCTGCGAATGAATAATTTCAAGATTTGTCTGAATATGTCATTGGTAAAAATGAGTTATATTTTGAAGTAAATGTTCCCTCCTTCTATTTTACTCTAAACTGATCCGAATGCATATTGCCACTGGTTTAGCACACACAAATATTTTTCTCCTTTGCAACATAAACAAATTTTGTACAAAGATATTTCCAGCGATTTCCTTTTCGGCCTTGATTGAAGATGAATGATATCCTTTTATATGCTACCAAAATAACGCACACCCTAAAATTTAATGTGTTCATATCATACAGCTCTTTATTACTTAACCTATAAATTGTGTTACAGTAAAATTTCAATGGTTTTTAATAGAGTTATGATTACTTTACAAAAATTCGGTAATTATGTATTGAAGTGGTAATTTGGAAATAAGAATTTTAGAGACCTAGAATAGACGGGAAAAATAATCCCCGTACCTTCCTTAGTAACACATTAAAGGCGCAATGTCATCACATGACTGGAAACATTTTATTCGAGGTCGTAAGTTAACGTTTTTTGCTAATTTGGCGAAGTGCGAAACGTCAACAAGCCAGTGTGAATAGTAGTGTAGAGGCCGTCGCTAGGCTTCGTTAAGAGTCAATTCAACAACAGCGCATGCATGTACATACTGCTCGACAAACATTTGTGTGTCCGCAGAAAATATGTGAACTACAGTTGGCTCCCTCTCCGACACACTAACTTGTCACTGGTACTTCGGAAACTGGTAACATTATGAGTCTTACGTAATTATAAGTACATATTGATGAAGGTAATTTATATGGTTTCGTTTCGCTCAAAAGCTTTGTATTTGTGCTTTTATCACACAATTTCCCTCGTAGTCAGTGACCTACGCACTAGGCCGGTACTTGTGTATCCTATGTTAAATAGGTCATTTAATTCAATTGCAACATTAAATATTGTAATTGTCTGTTGTTTTCAGGTACAGAACTGCTTAGAAAATTGCGTTTTACCCCCAAATTCCCCTGAGATTCATGGACCTCCCACTAGAGCGTAACTTACGAACAAGTAGGAATATAGAAAAGCTATTTCCACCATTGTATTCAGTGTCTCTGAATGTCTGCTTGAAGAAAGTTTAAAAGTGTGGTTTGTTAGAAAATGAATTGATTGGTTGTGTTACCGCATCGTCTTACAGGACCCCATTATCTACTAGACTTTCTTGAAAATTTGAGCATTACTGGAAGAGAGTCCTTTGGCTACAAGAATGCGTATGTTCTTCCAGCATGATGGGGCTACTGCACATTCTAGTCGTCAGGTGACACCTCATCTGAACTGAGCGTTCCCCGGAAGATGGATCGGTAGATATGGTTACGTTTCTTGGCCACCAAGGTCCCCTTTGGATTTTTGCATGTGGGGATGGTTGAAAGGCAAAAGTCTACAAAGAAAAAGTAATCACAAGAGCAGAGTTGATTATTCAGGTTATGAAAAGTGCAGCCCTCATAAAAGAACGCCTATACAACCTCAGGAGAACTACACATTGTTATCAAGAGAAGTCAAAAGTTCTTTGAAGTTGGTGGTGGAATTTTTGAAAATAAACTTTCAACGTCCAATTATTATTTTGTTTGGGTTATGTACATTTTAACAGCTGTCTCGCTGTACTCAATAAATTTTGGACACATGTTATATGGACTTTTGTATTGCAATTCTTGTATACTATTACCTCCTAAAATGTTTACTACTCCCCCTGAATCATCCTATGTAGTAGCATCCGATTATTGCAATAAAATAGTTTTAGGTTACTGCGTTATTCTGAAACATGTCAGTACATAACAGTTGTATTGGCCAACAGCAAATACGTAAAAAAAACTACGACTGTTACTTAGTGTAACACAGAACACGAAAACTAATTAAATTAATAATAAATATTAATAAAACAAATTCTTATTGTTTTGATGTTCTCGTTCAGCGATGTCTCATCCATCTCAGGGCTACTTGTGAAGGTTGGTCATCTCTTTCAAACATCTTACATTCTACTTATTCGTGACTGTTTAGTTTCAATACTAATTGATAAAAAAAATCTAAACAATACCTAACTTGCCACCTAGCCTTACATTGAGCACTTAGGTCTACGCCGAGCCCACCTGGCATCGCCATGCTCGCTGAAAACAAAAAGGTCCAATTAAATAAATGTCTGAAAAAGCTTGAAAAGTCTCACAAAAAAAGTTTGTCAAAACATGGCAGAGAGATTTATAACACCCAAACGTGCCTCTCAAACTTTAGACAATTACTGAACGATCACGTGTTGAGCATTCTAGACTGGCTCGACATTCACTCTCTCTGTCTCACAATGCATGCGCTAGTCAGCAGTGTTTGACGTCTCAAGGGGGGCTGTCCAGCGCAGTAACTTGGATTGGCATAACTATAATTTGATGTTTTACGCAACCGTGCCCGTGCGCCTGCCCTGTTACAGATGTTAATGTGGGACAGGAGAGTGGGGAAGTTTTGACAGAGGCCTCCAGTATTCATATAAGGCTGCCACACGCCGAAAGTACCTGAAGGACCTACAGCGCACAACCACCCGGCAACATGGTCATATCAATCACTACACCCCTCTCCTGCCTACAAACTAACTTAAGGGGGTTCCCTACCTGCGCTTGAAATGCGTTGCAGTGAGTTGCGAGTATTCATTTTTTGTCGAAACTACTGAACGCGAATCGTAATGGTTAGTCTACGAAAAGAACACACACTTCAATGTATGATGCTATAAGTTTAAAAGTTCGGTACGCGTGTTTTGAATGTGATTTTCGGGCCTCCCAAAATGGCTAAAAACGGCTTTTCCAGACTGCCGTATCTGGGAATATATCTACTAGAATCGAAAAACGCACATATAGAAGCACGCGTTGGACTTTAAACTACACATCCCACAAATAAAAGTATATGGTCACCGCTTAAAGTCCCATAGGAAAATGAATACTTGTAAAGCTCTGCACGCCAGTTGAGTAGCTTGCACGTAGAGGCGAAACTACGTTACACACGCCGGCCGATGGCGACCTTGCGCTTTATCGATTTTGTGCTACACACACACACACACACACGCAGTCTATATAGGGAACCGCCTTAAGGCCATCGGCCTGCCCTTACTACCGGGACACTGCCCACAAAGGAATCTACAAGTGCTGCAGTGACAACAACCTTTGCAGGCTTTCATGAATAGTGAACAAAAATCTCAAACTGATTGATTATAACCAGGGTGGCCGCTCACCAGAAAACCGGGTTTTATCGGGGAAATCGTGTTGACGGGAACAATCATGTGACATCTCAGGTAAATTTTCAAATAACTGGGAATTTTTTGTGTCAGGCATATTTCCGTGCCTGTTCAATAATATCGAGAATATAATACTGTACTTATCCATGTACCACGCACAATTTATCTCGTAAGCTGTGTGTTGTAGCACTGGCCCGTTGAATGTCTGTAACTTCTTCTGTTAGGTTGTGCTGAACTGTCCCTAGTAGCATCAAGCCAATGCTGAACCATGTCGAGTAGCGCCACATCGCTGCCGTGGCCGGACTGTGCCAAGCAGTGCCATTCACCACTTGTGCTTGCCATTACATGACATAACAAGGTTGGGATTTCTCGTGTGCTACGGGACAACTGTAACGAGTGTCTTTCCGTAGTTAATATTGCGAGTCCTATGATCACTGTTATCTTTTCGTTAAAATGAGTGTTAATTTTTGTGAGAATGGCTGCTTGATGGTAAATTTAAAGAATGGCTTCAAGAAGATCGTGGAAACACAGTGCAGTGTCCATAAAAGAGTTTTTTTAGCAATATAAAAAAAACAGCAACTAGAAGTTACATGAAGGCCAAAGAACATAAAGCGGCTGTAGCAGCACTTTCAAGTGGTATTTTGCTGAAGGTTTTTTCAGTCAGTACAAATCTTTGTAAGCAAGTGAATTTCTGACACAAGCGAGCAATCTACATATTCATTTGAAGAAACCTTAAGGGGCCCGCCTACCTGCCATGAAAGTTGTGATGTAGAGGTTCAGGAGAATCATTTTTTCACAGAAAATATTAGTAGTGAGATTGTGAGTTTGACTTAGGCCTATATAATATATTAAGGTATCTCACACTAAGGGTAAATGGTTTCAGTTCTATCAGTTTCTTAAGTAATTAGAAAATAGTGCCTTAACATTCAAAATTAGTGCTTTTTCCGGCTTGTGTAATGCCGTTATTTTTGGTTATTTTTACTTAAAACCATTTAACCTTTGTAGATCTATCCTATAGCTTTAGATCCAATGACTGTTTGTACCTTGTAACAACTGAAAATTTTGCGGAAATCTTGTTCTGGTAATATGTGTGCTGTGCAAATATGCAGCCAGTGTTGTGGAAAATTGAAGGATTCGTGAGACCGAGCCAAAAGGACAACAGAGAGAGTGAGAGACAACCTCCTCCTCAACAGGGGTGTTGACCCAATCCCGCTTTTGTGGGGGAAAACTCAACGTCCACGAGGTCGAACGGCTGCTATGGTGCTATGTAGGCGGGCCCCTTAAGTAATCCTGCACCAGACCATATAATGCACGAAACAACCATAGAGTTACGTGGCTTGAATCAACTTGTGTTAAATGACATCACCACACGGGCCGAAATTATTTGGTGTACCTCGACAGTTATGTCGCACAACTCTCTGTGCAGTGCTGAAAAAAAAAATGTGTTATTATTAAAGTTTTTTTCCCAGACTCAAACACAGCAAATAAAATACAGTTACCATACATAGAATGAAAATTTTGTACCTATTAATGTTTGGTTTGGTACCACACTTTCATCATAATCTAGTAAACATGTGTTCTAGTGATTCACATATAGTTGTTGGATTTGATTAGTTTCTAAATAAAGAAGCTCAGAAGGGTCAAATGGACGTGGTAATTAGTTAGGATTTGAGACAAGCAAAATAACCATGTGATCACAAGATACTTTTCTTATGCATTTCTAGGGCATAGTACATCAGGAGATCTGTTGACTACTCTGACCACAGCATTGGGAAAAATCGACTTAAATAAGATAATTCAGTTTTCAGTGGATGGGCCTAATGTGAATTTTAAGCTGTTAAAGGAATTAAAAGAGAGACCAGTGAGGAGTTATGCTGAAGCTTCAATTTTGGATGTAGGAAATTGCAGGCTGCATACTCTTCATGGTGCCTTCAAAACTGCAATAAATTCACATGGTAAAAAGTTATGGAATTTTTGAGGGCACTATATTTCTTTCTTTAAAAATGTTCCAGCACGAAGACGTGATAATACTGTGCTAACAGGTTCCGCTTTGATTCTATTGAAGTTCTGCTCGGTGCGCTGGGTAGGAAGGGCAGTAGCAATATTTCCTTGTATAAGAAAATATGTTGATGAGATTTCCAAAATAAAATCATCTCAGTGCAGTAGCTTTACTGTTGTGTCAGAAGTAATGAAGGACAAATTCTTGCTTGCAAAATTGACATTTTTCCATTCGCTTGCTGCAACTGTAGAGCCATTTTTGAAAGACTTGCAATCAGATGTACTCATGACACCTTCAGTATATGAATCACTAAATTAATTGATTCTCAGAATAATGTCAAAATTTGTGAAGAAAGATGTACTTAAGTTTTTTAGTACTTAAGTCTTTTACCAAAGCCACTTCTGTTGATCTGTCGGATAAGAAAGTGTTTGACTGCTAAACATATTGACATAGTTTATTCTACAAGGAATGCCCTTCAGACTAAGGATAGTTCACAACAAGAAATTGTACAGTTAAAAAATGAATGTAGAAGCAGTTTACAAAAGTTGTGTGAAAAAATGTTTCAGTGCTCGTTACTGAACTATCCTCTTAGGCTACTGAATGCATTTTGTGTTTGGATCCAGCTGTAACATCACTGCCAGCTGTGCAAAAATGGTTTCTTAAACAGACACTAAACATACTTGATAGCCTACCTGGTCTTAAGGCAGTCAAAATTGTCAGTTCAGGTCACTGTGTGAAATTTCAGAATGCATCAAAACAATTTTCTATGAAAGTTGACAGACTAGAAAATTTTTAGATGAAGCAGTTTCTCTTGGTGCAGGATTCCGATGAACTTTTTTCTTTTGTAAAACTTGTATTAATTATATCTCATGGAAACTCAAACGTAGAATAAAGTTTCTCCATCAACTGTGAGTGTTTGGTGGAAAATTTTAAAGAAGAGTCCCCAATAGCTCAACGGCAAGTCTATGATGGAATTGTTGCATCTGGCAGTTTAGGCAGTTTTGTGTCGTGTCCGATATTTCTAAGGACATAATACATGCTGCTCGTAATTAACATGCACATTATAAGTAAGCAATGTCTCAACAAATGGAGGATTGTGAATCAAAGAACGAGTGTGAAATTACAAAGAAGATGGCAGCAGTAGCTGCAAAGGAACTTACTGCCGAGAAACAAAGAATTATTGATGAAGCGAGAAAGGAAGTTTGACTGATAGATGAGAAACTCCTAACATTTACCAGCTAGAAGAGCTTCATTATCATGAATGAAAACTGTAGTGTGCATTTATAACTGCTGCAATTTGTGATGACGATTCTTCAAATTTATAGCACCTTGAAATATTTCCAAAACAGTGTCGTTTTGTAAGTATAGTATCCATGTTGTTAAGCAACCTGTTCTGAAGATATCAAACCTGCCAAATTACAAAACTCACATATTGTTCAACACAAAGCTTAAGTAGTGACTATACTAGCTTCTTCACTCCTACTAGAAATAGTGATTTTTCTCAAATAGCACAGACAGTAAAAAAATGTTAGGTCCAAAACAAAGACAATTCAAGGGTTGCCAACTGCTGCTTGCGAAAGCAGTCCATAGACAATAATGCACTAGAGAAAAAAGTCTACATATTCAAGAAGTTGTGACACTCTGGTGTCACTATTTTGTGTGAGTATATAAGCTAATGGTGCTATTATGGTATGTGAAGTGGATTACTATAACTATATAATATCTTGTAAAGGCCTTGTACATGTGTAAAACAAAGTGTTGGAGAGATGTGTGTCTGTTTTGCACGTTCGTGAGTGAAAGCACACAATTCTGTGATTTGTTTATCAAGTAAGTGTGTTGGCAACTTGAAAAACTCGTTTTTGAAAGCAGATGGAACTTTTGCGAAAGAACTTTTTGTTTGATTTATTTGTTTTAAACGCGTGTATGGGGACTTATGCCCAAAGTGTGTGGTGTAAAGCCCAGGGCGATGCGATGTTTAATTTGTGTTCTACTTTGGTTTTTGTGTGACGCGTCTGGACTCCTATTGTTTGCACCGAGTCTATAGGAGGCCTATACTATGACGTGAGCAAGAAGCGCTGTCAAAATCCGTAGACGCGTCGACTGAGCTGGACTAGGGTCCGAGCAAGGTAGCCTTTCCCAGGCTAGAAAAGTGAAACATGGATGTTTTGTTATGTTCCTGAAGGATGAGGAGTCCCAGATTTTAACCGGACGTATGGGTTAGCAATCCTTAGGGATCAAACATGGTTATAGTGGAAATAGAGACTATAAGGTGTGTTTAACATGTGGAACTTTAAGCTGGAAATAAATAGCTATTGTAGTTGGGCCTTGTGTCTAATTTTTTTTGGTTGTTGAGAGCACTTGCCAATGAGAGTGAGGCAGTGTTTATCGTGCCTGAAGGCCGTCGAGCCAGAGGGGTGGAAATCAGTTTTTGTTTTAGTTGTTGGTGGCAGAGAGAACGACTTGAGGCCTGGTGGCCATCACTTGGGGAGTAAGCCGATGTATATCGACATGTGTTTGTCAGCATCACTGCACACGACTCGTGCAGTAAATTAGTGATTGTTACTTCGCGAGTGGATTTACTGTTTGCAGACAACATAAATGGAGTATTCGTGAATCGGCGAGGTGCTGTGTGCGAAATTATGGGAATCCTTCCTCTGATGTGGTCAAGAAGGGTGCGGCCACTACAAGAAATCTCCAAGAGGCGCTGCTAAGGGACATCATCGCGAAGTTTCCCCAGAAGCCCACCAGTGACCAGCAGCATTACGAGGCCAATGATTCATTTCAAGACGAGCAAATTGTATGTATTGGAATATTTAGTAGTCTTGTTTGAGACTGTTCGGGCTGAGTGTAAATGTTGTTGACATCATGGCTAAAGTACTGTTTATTGCGATTGTCCCGTTGTTTCCTTACTACGTTGTAATTAATGAGTAAATTGGGACACAGCCTAATTAAGACTCTTTTCGACCCCACCAAATTAAGATTGTCTGACCCCATTATCCAGAAACTAAATTGTCGAACATTTAGAGAACGGATTACTCTTGACTTTTGAATGCGAACAGGTTATTATTCTGGGAGACTGGACAAAGTCATCGGTAGCACGTGCAAAGAAAGAAGACAGGTTTATGGACGGGCTCACCCACGCACTATACAGGGAAAAGGACAAATGCATCAGGTCGTATACCACCAATATATGAGGGAGATGGTATTTAGGGCATAAATGTACAAGGGTATATGTATCGCATGATTAGTAATCCAGTAAAGCAGATTGCAAATAGCAGAATTGTTTCTCAACTGTTAACGACTGTAGTAAATAACCATTATGAACCACTTTTAGGCCTATTCAGTACACCGACCTTGCATTTACAATATAGCTATTTCCATCAGTAGTTATCATGAGGCCAATGTGTTATGGGGGTTGGAAGTGGACCCAGGGTTGGTTCTGAGGAACGATCTTTGGGGACTACTGTGGACCCAATTAACCCTAGTTCAACAACACCTTGTGGTTTAGTATAGCCTCAGAGTATTTTTTCCACCATTTTTAGAGTTCAACTGTAACATACCGCGTGTTGCGGATTATAAAAAATATTACAAATTGAAACAAATATTGAATCAAACGGGTTTTACTAATCAGAAATTACAAAGTTGGCAATTTAAATGTGTGTCCACACAGTGGACATTACTAGCGTCTGTGAGACTGAAAATTAATGTTTGAAAAAATTTACAAATGATATTAAATAGTTTTACAAGGATCACAAAATACAAAGTATACAAACTAAAAAAAAATCTGGGCAAGTCATTACAAAAGGTAGTTACTTCCGCGGGCTCCAAAATGTCAAAATCGGGAGATGCAAAGCTAGACGTTAATAAAGCAACACACGTGTGCGCAAAAAGCCATCGGGCAATCAAGCTACAGGTAATTACAACAGCTAATAAATTCCAAGTGGAAAAATCACATAGCAAAGAATAATAGCAAAACCTACAAAAAAAAAACATTTTAATACCAAGATATAATTTTTATCAGACGGCGACCGAAAAAAGGAATTTAGAAAACACACCAAAGCAATAATTAAACTAATTTAAACACAGCACATGACGGCAGCCGCCTTGCTCGCCATGGGGGGACAAGTCCCCAACCTACCCTATCACACTACACTAGGAGCTTGGAAGTACTTACATTATCAGTGCCCACGTCCTGAAGAGAAAAGGAAAAAAAGAGCTGACGGCCCACGCAAGAACCTTAGTTCAACCTGGCCAGAGTCTAGCAAACGCGCCTGCGCAGGGAAGAGGAGAAGGGGAAGCATAGAGTAAGAGCAAAGAAATATAGCAATACAAAACAGCCTTCCGAGCCATAAAATAGTCACGTGGTCCACTGTGCACCGCCGACGAGAGCGCTGTAGGCACCCAAACGGTGCACAACTATTGAATTATAAGTAGTTTACCTTAATACAAGTTTACAATAGGAAAGCAGAACTTTTAATCATGAATCATGTTACTGTATTTATTCTTGTCTTCACATTGTCTGGTTCTTGCAAGGGCAACATAAAGACCTTCATTGCTCTTCAGTCAGTAGTAAAAGTATCAACTCGCCTGTATTTCATGAAATGGTTAATTGAATTTTCTTATTTATAAAACAGTACTTGAGGCTTGACTTTTTATAGTGTAGCTATCATGTTGATCTCGCGGATATTTTTGAAATTCTTTTCAAATCTCTCTTTAAGTCAAGGAAATCGTCTGACCATAAATCTGTGATGATTATAATTTTTCTTGCCTGTTTGAATTGTTTGAGTCCATCCTTTGGAAACAAATGGACACAATTTTTTTTAGAATTATTTTAAGTGTTTGAGTGTATTGCATTTCACTTCAATTAATTATGTCCACATTGAAAGATTTTTTAATAGCCAATGGTTTTGCGTCTTGAATGAATGTGACGAAGTGCTACACACGTTGATACTTTCTTTTGAATTTCCATCACAATTCTGTTATCTTCCATCATTCATATGTTTTTAATGCAGTGGGTATATTTATGGTGTTTTTGTTAAAAAAAAAAATTAATCTTGAAAGGGAGACATATATCATAAAACTACTACATAGATGTAGTGTTTTGCTGTGTAGCCTAATTTTTTAAAGGAAAAAAATCATGTGATTTTTGCTAACTCTTACACGCCCCATCTGATAGTTCGGCGTGCAATGTCAAGACTGTGCGTTATCGGCTCCTTTTTTGGTAAGAATGGGACAATGGTCACTCACTGAAACCTGTTATGTGGCTATAATTAACAAATATTTTCTGCTATAATTCCAGCAGTTAGACTTACACCTGGAAATATGTTTCAGAAGGAAAGCCTATGGCTCACTGCTGGGTTTCCATGGCCCTCTTACAGCACTTGTTTTCTAGATGGTGTGATATCCAAGTTTGGTGATGTGCCCTAGCCTCCTCAATCTTCATGCCGCAGCATTAAGTTTTTTTGATGTAGTTACTTGATGTTTTTGGTGACTGGCTGAATGACTGAACGGTGGAATAAACGTGTCTTGGGTAAGGGAGACTTTTAGAGTGGGGGAATTGAGCAGGGCGGGACCGGGAGATCTCCTGTTAAGTACTTCGGCCCTTCTGGTGTTGACAGGGTGGAATTTAGTTAAGGAATATTTCTCCTCTTTCTCTCTCTTGTGGATCAATTACTTTGATTTTGCCGCCTGATGGTCAGGCCGCGCTCTCGACTGGCCATCGAGAGCGTGAGCCTGGCGTGTGGTCCTGTGACGTCGATGGCTACCCGTTGGGAGGAGGGGAGGGGTAGAGGCAATGGGCCTGGCCTGTGCCTGCGGCTCACATCTCTTGACGAGCATGTCTCTTAGAGGTCGATTGCGAGTCGGGCTGCGGTGCAATGTCACACCAGTCCGAGTTTCCAGTGTAATGGGCCTTGGTTCACTGTCTTGAAGGATTGTGCTGTTTAGTGAAGCGCCTTCTGCAGTCGAGTATTATATTGAGGTTAGAGGAGAGTACTCCTCTTGGTTCTGAATTTCTACTGACTGCAATTTTATAACTTCGCTCTCACATGAAGTGGTGACGAGTGAAGACCGGACAGCACGTCAGAAGGTTTAGACTACCCTCCTTTGACATTGGCAAAGCTGGCAAACTGTTATAAGTATGAAACATGGGAATTTTAGTCACTCATCTTGGGAAGATGGTCTGTCTGTTTACTCATTAAGGGCGGCCTGCTCGGTAGTTATCGTTGTCTCTTCCTCGGGCCTAGGAAATTACTGAGATTCGTGCTAATATGTCTTCCCAGTTAAATGGGACTTCAGTGACAGGGCAACTCAACACTCCCATCACATAGTTCTCAAATTTTGTAGCGTCAGTAATTATGAGGAGTTGCCATCTAACCATTTCCCCCACCCCTTTTCCATGCTTGTCTTTTCAATTAAGTTTAGCTGTTCTTTTTTGCTACCCCTCCCCACCCTTCCCAGTCTGCACTGCTACTTCTGTGCATGCATTGGGGGAGGGTTGGGGTGGATTAGGGAGAGGTTAGTGGTAGAGTCGAATGAGACTGATGAGAGGTAGTTAGGTAGCTGGTGAAAAATAAACAAGTGAGTGGTTGGCGAAGATGGCTGGGCTTTCAAGTTCTGTCTGTGTGAAGGATGGTCAAGTGGATGGACAGTGTAAGCTGGGTGTCAGTCGTACGCTGCAGTGAAAGCAGTTTTGTTCTTAAATTTTAGCACCGAGTTTGTTTCGGCGATATGGAGTGGACAGTGCGGCATAAGGGTTTATGCCTACATTTATTGCTCAGTTAAAACTTAAGCAGTTGTGATACTAGTCCAAGAGTTTCGGTGCCAACCCGAAAATGACAGTAAAGCTTGGGGATATCCAAACTTGGGAATGACAGCCAGTTCGTGGCTGCGCTGGATTTACACTTGCGTCGGGCATCTGCGGAGTTAATCGTCCTGCGACTGACATTGCTGCTAGTATCCTATGTCTGATGGAGTTTCTGCACCGCTACAAAGTAGCATCAAGCCTTTAGGAATTCATGTAGCCATGTCAGGTTTGTAAGCTTCGAGACGTTTTGTGTGCACATTGAAGCGGGAAGTAGAAAAGTTGTATCGGTTATGGATGGTACCAGTCTTGAGAGATTCATGAGCAGTAACTTGCTAGTGTGTATACAGTGCCATTCATTGTATAACAGCAAGTGCTGAGATGTGTTGAATTAGCGAGCCATTTAAATATGTATATAAATATAAATAAAAAAAATTAACATGGCATATGAGAAGTATGGTCAGGGGGTGCAAGGGTATGCAGTCAGTCAGTCGACGAGAATGTTGAACATTTGGCCTTTGGTTCTTACTTGTGTATGTTGAGATTATTTTAATTATGTGCTAATAATGTTAGTAGGCAGGGTGAGACGCCTCATGTTTTAGGCAAATGGTTTTAATTGTTAGAGTTTTGTATACATAATGTTGAAGTAGATGTGTGTAGGTCCACATGTACTCTCAAAGACAGTATTTGTGTTCAGTGGTAATCTTATCAATTAATAGAGTAGTATTGGTATGGGTAACTAAATCATTAATTTTTAATATACGTTTTAGTGGGATTTTAATGTCTAAATGTGTTGCCATTGGAAAGTCAAATTTGACTGTTGCTTGTTAAAAGCGATATTGTTTGATAAGGGCTGGATAGAGTGTTATGGAATATGTACCAAATTATTGGTTAGAAGTGAAGAGATTGTTGTCAACCATTAACATCTAGGCTTAAGTCTTTAGAGCTGTTGAGGGGAGATGTGGTGTTGGTAAGGAGCAGCCCTGGAACGAAGGTGCAGGGGAAATGGGAGATCTCTGAGGAAATTCTACAACCAGCAGCATTGTCTGGCATGATTCCCACATGCGAAAATCTGGGAACCGATTTTGCTGGGAATCAAACTGTGATCACCTTTATGGGAGGGGAGTGCTCTAGCCACTACGCCAACCGTAGCCCCAATTATTGGTTAGTAATTTATAGTCGTCTGAATGATGTTAATTTATTCTTGGACATTATCTTGACTATTATAAATGCTATTGTTACGAAGTGATATCGTCAAGTGAATTGTAAGTTGTGTCCCTACCCAACCCAGTTTGCAATGGGAGATAATTTTGATTTAATTATACCAATTGCTTTATCAAGAAATGTTTTTGTCCTTGTGAACGATGTTGGATATTATGCACCGGTCCTTCTGGCAGTGGGCGTGGTTCTAGCTGACCCCGGGGCAGCAAGGTGCCAAGGGGTGCGAGCAATGCTGCTGCGTATCAATATTTTTTCTTATTTTCTGAGTCTTCTTGTTTGTGTTATATTTTATAGTGTCCTTCTGTTTGATTTTCTTCAGTTTTATCATCCAATGTTACTGTTGGCTGGCTAGTATTTTCCTCTATTGAATTTTTCTTTTCTTCATTGAAGATTACATCTCTGGCTTGAATAACCTCCTTTCCTATTCATTCCTTAATCTATAGCTACTGTTACAGTACCTAGTCATAAAGAGGGTCTTTGATTTTTCGGCCATTTTACCTTCTTTAAGTTTTTCATTTATATGCGTATCTGCTTCTGATCCAAACACTCTTTCTTGTCATAATTTTTTATTTCACCATACTAAATTTCTGCCTGTATCATCTTGTCTACTGTAGGCGGCCTGTTCATTATGTACACAAATGTATAAACTGCTTCACCCCAAATCTTTTGTATTGGCCCACAAAGCTCAAAATGTATCAGTTCTGATATTCTTATACTATGGTGGTATTCAACATTCAGTGGTAGCCTTGTCTGTCAGCCTTGTTTGTACCTAAAATTTCTGATGGTGATATTTCACATTGTACTAAACTTCTGTTCTTCAATACTTACATTTTTTCATTGATGCCTGTCCAAGCCACGCCTGTGCCGTGCCTTATTGTTATAGTTTCCTGGTACTGAATGAGCTTTTCGTGCATACACTTCCTTGGTTCTGAATGTGGCATGATACAGATTATTCTTTTCATAGCATTCTTTTATTGTACATCAGTTCATGTAAATAATCACTTTTTTTTGTTCTTTTTCAAATTTTACACCTAATTACATTTCTGTTTTCCTTACTAAAAGAAGGTTATTTCTCAACTTGGGAATGTGCATCACATTTATTAACTTACAATCTTTGGGCAGAATAATTCTAATGTTTACTGCCATAAATGATTGTTCCCTATCAGCAATGTTGATTCTTATAAGATTCTTTAGATGAATATCATGAAAATATTTGTCACTGCTAATTAAATTATCAGAGGTGCTAGGCTCTACATAAAAATTGTTTCTTTTTGTGTTATCTAGGGTTAGATGACTTCCAGCAATGAAGCATATTTCAATTTGAGTAGATTTTGTACTATTGATGTCTTTCCTACAGTATGTTCTATACTGTACTGGTGGTCAAAATTCACATTGACTTTTTGTTTTCCTTTTTTTTACGCTTATAGCACTCAACCATAGAGGATTTTTTCTTCGAATATTGTCATTGTAAATTATTCTATTTAGAAATGTCTGTGAATTTTCTCCTTCAGTTACATATTCCCCTTCCTTTAAATCTCTTCATCAAGCACTCTTGTTTTTTTGAAAATTGTAAAGTAAGAGAATTGCTCAATGTTTCAAAGGTGGTAATGACATTGTCTAGCTAGGCTTTGCTAATAATAAATGGCAACAAATTTAAATTTCATTATGTTCAGCATCAAACTCTCCCAGTTCCCTTAGAAGACTATAAAATTTAAGTAAGAATTAACTAAGAAAGATTTTGTCACTGTATTTCCATATTAGTAACCTCTCTCTTAAAAATAACTAGGGTGTAATATTTGTGCATTTGAGCCGTGGTTGGCTCGTGCCGAGTTTGTTAAACTAGGACAGGGATGTTAGAGCGATGTCCGGTAGTTGTAGTTAATCAGTTGCCATGGCATTAGCACTCACTAGCTGTCACTTGTCAGCACCACTTTCGCTTCTTCCTCTCACCCTCTCAGTAGCAAGGCGAATGTGTGTGTGGCTTGGTAGGGAGGGGGGGGGGCAGACGGACTTGGAAGAGGCCAGTCACTGTTGGTAGAGGCAGTTGTATGGCACTAGCCGCCGGAGTGCCAGGCTGTTTGTTCTGGGCGAGGTTGCTAGACTCTGGTCGAATATAGACTCTGCCCACAACTGTATGGATTACGAATGCTGGTGTGTTGGATTCATGCAGTGGCAGTCGGGGGAGGCCAGTGTGTAATGAGAGAATTTAATGACTGGTTGTGCTAGAGTTTATTGTACGTGAATGTCAATGGCGGTGTCTGTTAATTTGGGTGAGATGGATTCAGCTAGCATCTTAAGCATTTGAGTAGGCCACAGGAAGGATCCTGATAGTGCCTACGAAGACTGACAGAGCACAACACCAGCGAAACTCATGCGTAGGATCTGTCCTGTATATTTACTGTGAACTATGGGTAGTTCCAAATTGAAGGTGATGCTAATCGTGATCAGCAAGCCTTGTTTCCCATTTTTCAGAGGCCAATGAAGCACAGTGCTGTTAATACTAGATTTGACTGTCATCTGTGAGGTTTGAAATGTACGATGGGACATGTTGTCTGACAGAAATGTTCATGAAAATGATGTGCCTGTGTTAAAAAAAAAGAGGATTTGATAAAGCAGGCGAGGCTAGAAACAGTGCTGATGTTTTAGCATGTACTGCAAACTGGTTAAGTGTGTCACCTACCATGTATGTAAAATGTGTTGCAGTGTATTTGTAAACAGGTTTTTTTTTCTCAGAACTATTCCACATGCACACTTTGTGCCAGTGTTTGAATAAAAACATGCTTTGGAAGAGGTCAGAATGTCGTTACGACACTATGCTTATTAAAAACTCTTTTTCTAAGTTCTCCAACATAGCCTTTTCAGATTGCAGTACTGTAGAGTAACTGGCCTCACCAGCAATGTTAATTTTTGTATTTTTTTTTTTTTGTGATATTTGCTCAACTCCAGTGTAGATAAATCACTGACCACAATGCCAGCCCACAAATAAGAGCCCCCAACTCACTAAGGCAGCTACCAGTTATTTTGACCCAATTTTATAACTTAATTGTGTGCGATATGAAGTAAAGCCCCACATTTCATGGTTGCCCGGTCAAAGTGTGGTGATCCTGTCCGGCTTACTGAGTGAATGCATCGTCTGTTCGCAGAGAAGTCATTTCAATAATTAAAGAGTAAATTTTTTTCTTTTATTAACTTATTCAGCTACAGTATTTTTTGATATCAAGATATGTGGATGAACTTTAGTCCTGCGAGGCTATGGAATGCCATCCTGAAGCAAGAAGCTAGCATTTAAGATAAAACCTTTTGTAACTAATTAAACCATAATCGTTGCGGTGGGCTACATAGGGCTAATGTTGTTTAATTTTCATAATTAACGATGTTAATAATTTTAATTAGTTAATTTTGTCACAGGAAGTTGAGACTAGTCTCATTTTGTTCCGTTTTGCATTTCAAGAATTTTATCTAAGTAACTTTTTGACGTAATTTACGGGCCAGAAGATGTATTTAACATTGTCAGTTTTTGTGTAAGTTTGGTTGTTAGTGATGACCAAGGAGTGCAACAGGCTGGCGCCTGGGCAGCACGTGACGCTGAACAAAAGGCCTTGAATTCTTGGAATTGCCAGTTGCAAAGTTTCCGGCGATGGCCAATAATGTATCATTCCGCCAATGCCGCCCTTAGTATTTTATATAATTTCACGTCAATCTGTTTTCTTTTTGCCAACTGGAATTTATGTATTAATAACTTACTACTAAGAATCATATAATTTAATTTGAGAGTTCTGTGCAGCCCGTAGAAGCTAATATAATTAAAAGAGTTCCAGAGGGATTGGTGCGCTGGGTTGGAGGCTATGGCACCCTTGGCCGGCCATGTGTGCCCTGGACTCCCCCCAGTTCTGCTTGACCGCTCGTGTGATGAAGATGTGCCGTAACCGCGCTCGTAAGAGAGAGGTTTCGCCCACGTGGTCGGGTGGCCCGTGCGATGGCGAGCTAAAGTTATAATTCGGCCTTGTAGCATTTGCTGTCTTTCATTATGTATTATGTTACGGCGCTAGTTTCTTTAGAGCGCGAGTTTTGCTGAGGCATTCCGGGAGGGCGTGATGTACGCGGCCCCGAAGGAACTTACTTTTTCTTTTGGCCGTTTAGTTTATTTTGTAATGTGAGTAGCCCACCGGTGGAGCCTTTCTTGTGTTTTTTTTTTTAGTTGTTGTGGTATGTATGAATTTGCGCGGCAGTAAAAGTTTCTTTTGCCTAAGAATGACTTTTTAATAATTTTCGTGCTGCTCTTGCACGCCTTCGAGCCCATGTGATACCCTGAGATAAGAGCTCTCTCTCTACCACACGTGATGCTGTGGTCAGTTAAAGCTTGGTAAGAATTATGGCTTGGTACAAGTGAGTGCCACCGTATTTTGTACATCGCAGTGTGGGGTGTACATGAGAGAAACAGTACCACCACATTTTCGCGCTGCAGCATGGGGCCTCGATGGGAAAATCAGTACCGTGGAGAGGCGTGTGAGAATGAAAAGGCGAAAGCTTCAAAACGACAGCGTAAGACCACGCGGCCGACCAGCCGCGCACCGCAGATCAACGGGACCCAGCTCTCGGCCAGGAGGCCGCCAGCTGCCGCCAACTGCCGCCCGTGGATCACCGGTGGCCTTACTACGTGGCCAGGTAGTTCCAGTTTGCTGTGAAGCCAACCGGCCAACGCCATCCCGCCTACCGGAGGATATGTGGTAGTGTGTGAACGACCAGTAAAAGGTAAGCCGGGCAGGTGACCGGGCAACAGGGCTGTGTGCTGCGATATTTGCGCGTGTGAATTTTTGGTTTTTATGATGTTTCATGAGCGGTAGTTTTTTGAGCGTGGCGATTCGTAGTGTGTCTACGCACATGCTGCTTTTTGCGTGAGTTTGTTATGTAGCTAAGTTCTCTGTATTTTCCGTGCAGCCCTGATTTAATTTGTTTCATGATTGCACGTGCAGATCACGTGGTTGCTTACAGTTTTAAATGTGTAAGGCATGGTAAAATCGCCGTTATTTATTGATTCCCTTTGTGCGTTTGCTTGCGATAGGACAGACCAGAACATTTTCTCTCTATTTCCCTTTTTGCTAGTTTTTTTTGTCAGTCATGGATAGTCAGGGTGAGAATGACCGATTAGCCAGGGAGCAGGTTATCTCATCAGAGATAGGGACTGAGGCAAGTAGTAGCGATCCAACAAGTATGTTGTCGCTAAATGATGGTTTGTACAGCCCCGGAGGACTGAACGAAAGCATGGAGCTAGCGAACACTTTGCAATTGTCACCAGGGACTTTAAGTATTCAGGCTATTATGCGCATAATTCGTGCTGAAGCGCGGGAAATGATGCAGGGGCTACGGCGGGATGCTGAGGAATTGAACCGTGAGACACGCAAGAAATCCAGCCAGATAGCGAGAGAAGTAGTAGCCGAGGTAGCTAGTGCAGCCTTAGAGGGGATGAGGCGAGACCAAATGGAATTTTTGGAAAGTTTGCGTAATGGTTTTGAGCGAGATAGGGCGCAGGACAAGGAAGCTCAGAAAGCAGAGTTAGACGATGTTAAGGGGGCTGTAAACTCAGTTAGTTTAAGGCAGGGTAGCTTGGAAGGCCAGGTAGATAGTATCTCTACTGAAATAATCAGCCAGAAGGATCATTTTGAACGCTTTGTGAATCGCACCGTGACGTTAGAAAGTAAAGTGGCAGCATGTCAGAGCGAGGTTTCGTGTCATGCACAGGAAATTTGCGATCTCAGGTCAGAAGTCCAGACAGTGAGACGTGAAAACAACCTCGAAGTGCGGGAAGCGTGTATTACTTTTAAGGGGCAGTTAGTCAAGTTTAGAGACCATTCAGGCTAAAGTAGTAATTCACGAACAGCAGATCAGTGATCTGCAGAAACACAGACGTTTTGCAGGAGGAGAAGGCGTTGGCACACACGTTCTGCGTCTTGGTCAGGTGTACAGGGAGCGTGATATCCCTAAATTCAGTGGTGAGAAGGGCGAACACCCTAAGAAACATCTGGATACGCTCAAAGAGTTTTTTGAAATTTACGAGTGTAGCGAGTCAGAGCGGTGTATAGTCGCAAGGAAATCTGTCGCGGGCAAATGCGAGAACTGGCTCAAGCTGCGAGAAGGTAGTATAGCGTGTTTTGGAGATGTTGAGCGAGAGTTTTTGAGGGAATACTGGGATGCGCGCATACAGGGAAGCGACCGCGCAGACTTGTACAGAGGGGGATGCTGCATAGGCAAGTTAGAGGCGCACCTCAGCCGTGTAGTAGAGCGCTGGAAATATTACGACCACCCGCTGAATGAGGCAGACATAGTTATGTTGGTCTACTCGCAGACTCTGTTAAACACCCAGATGATGCTAGTAGGAAAAGAAATTGGCACTGTGGAGCAGCTCCGCAAAATACTTCAGGAGATGGATCGCATTGGGGAGGTGAGAGATGTCAGTATGCCGTCAGTATGATGCACGCGCGAATAGGCCAGCAGGTATGCGCAACCCACAGAATGGAGGGCGTCCCTATGCGCATCATGACAGGGGGCGAGGCTATATAGAAGGTGGCAGATATCGTCGTCACGATGAATATCATGCAAGACAGGGTGCACAACATGTAGATCCTTGGGGGGGGTCGCCACACCACGCCTTGGTCGGGAATAATGTAGGGCGTTTTGGCAACACTGGTCAACATCAGGTAATGCAGGGCGGAGGCGCCAACCCACGCGACGTGAACCGTGAATCTCCACAACAGGATAGGGGAAATGAGAGGGGTCGTTCGGCGTAGGCAGTCAAGCCGGAACGACTGACACGTGTCACCTCACGCACATGGCTGCCACCATTTTTACTGAAGAGAGGGAATTTTTGTTGTCAGAGGAGGAGCCGGGAGTAAAGATTTGTACTGTTCCAGAGTTATTGTGTAAGCTTGCAGGCCGTGACGTAACAGTGTTATTTGATTCTAGATCTGAGATTTCTGGCGTATCACAACAATTTCTAGACGATTTGAACAGAGAGGGTTTTGTTAGTCCTGTATTGCCTCTTCCTCAGTTAACAATCATAGGCACAACACTTGGGAAGAGTAAGAAAGTCAACAAGCAAGTGCTATTGAGTCTCGCTTTCAATGAAATTGAGTATAGAGCTGTTTGTCTTGTCATACCGCAGTTGACACGGGACATTATCATCGGTATTGACTTTATGCAGGAATTCGACGTTGTTGTTGATTTTGTCAAGGGTGTTGTTTGTTTGGGGGGTAATTGTGTACCAATGTTGATACGGTCTTCAAATGTAAACAAACCAGAGTCATTGACGAGTCGGAGTTAGGTGAAGGAAAAAGGATACTTGCCTCGGTTGCTATGGGTAATGAAGCATCGATGAATTTCATTAGCATGGAGCGCAGTGGTAGTGATTGGTATTCCAGTGTCGGTGAGGTTATTGACAGTTGCGAAATAGCCAGTACAGACGAGAAGGAGAGGCTTAGGAACTTGCTTTCTAGGTATGAGGATGTGTTTTCGGACGAGCTAGGGCTCACCACTGAGTATGTTGCGCGCATTCCTGTGACAGACAGTACACCGTTCAAGCAGAAAACATATCCAATTCCGTGGGCTTGTAGACTGGAGGTGGACAGGCAGATAGCAGAGATGGAACATCACCATATCATCGAACAATGTAACAGCCCGTTCGTTAATCCGCTTGTGTGCGTTAGGAAGAGGGATGGTTCTGTTCGTGTTTGTCTTGACGCACGTGGTATTAATTCTAGAATTCAGCCCGATCGTGAATCTCCAGTTGAACCAGACAATTTGTTTTCCCAGTTTCAAGGTACTCGGTACATAAGTACGACGGATTTTGCCAAAGGTTTCTGGCAAGTGCCACTCCATCCTGACGATAGGAGGTTTACAGCATTTCTATACAGAGGCCGTAGTTACCAGTTCTGTGTGCTGCCTTTTGGTTTAACCAACAGCGTTGGAGAGTTTTGTCGTGCAGTGGATGCTTCACTAGGACCGGAAGTAGGGTCTTTTGTCAGGGCTTATGTGGACGACCTGCTTATTGTCAGTGAGAAGTTTTCTGAACATTTGGAGTATTTGGTTAAATTATTTGAAAGATTGAGATTGGTTAATTTGAGGCTCAAGTTGAGCAAGTCTAAATTTTTGAGGGAAGAGGTTAAATTCCTTGGTTTTGTTTTGAATTCACTAGGCATTCGGTCAGATCCTGAAAAGGTAGCATTAATCCAAGATTTTCCTGCACCATGTAACATTAAAGAGCTGAGAAGTTTTCTGGGTATTTGCAATTTTTATCGACGCTTTGCAGAGCAGTTTTCCGAGGCGGTTGCCCCGTTGTTAAGGCTGTTGAAGAAGGGAGTAGTGTGGCTCTGGGACAGTAAATGTCAGGACAGTTTCGAAACAGCTAAGTTTTTGTTTACCACCAGTTGTATGGTTTACCATCCAGATTTTGAAAGTACCTTTTACCTTAGTGCTGATGCCTCAGGTTATGGGCTCGGTGTCAAGCTTTTCCAGTACGGTCCTGATGGTGAGGAGAGGTTGCTTGCCTTCATGAGTAGGTCTCTTGCAGGAGCGGAGCGTGCTTATACTGTCACGGAGCGTGAGTGTCTCGCTGTTGTGTGGGGATTGAGTAAGTTCAGAAACATCGTGATAGGTCACAAGGTCGTAGTGCTGTCGGATCATCATAGCTTGTCCTTTCTGAAGTCATGTAGGTTAATGGGCAGTAGGCTCACGAGGTGGTGTTTGGCTTTACAGGAGTATGATGTCGAAATTTAGTACGTTTCTGGTAAGAGCAACTGTAATGCAGATTTACTAAGTCGAGTGGTTTGTGAAGGCAGCAGTGTCATCCTTGAAGAGAAACCCAGGGCAGGGCCTGTTATAGCTAAGATCAGTGTGGAACAAGACCAGGCATTGGTTGGAAGTTTGGCAGCATTGCAGCAGGGCAGCGAGAGGATAAGAACTGGAGTAAGGTGATAGAAATCCTAGAAGATCAGGATAAGGATTTGGCTGATCCAATCGTAGTTAAAGTTCTCAACTGGTACTGTCTTAGCAAAGGAATCCTGTATAGGAAGTAAATTTAGAGTCTGGTAGTTGGCGAGTGTGTGCGCCTAGGGAATGGGCCAGAGACTTATTTCACATGTGCATAAATCCACAGGACATTTTGGGGAGAAGAAGACGTTTTGGTTGCTGCATCAAAGTTATCATTGGAGTAACATGGCTAGAATGGTTAGGCAGGTGGTTAGCTGTTGTGAGGTATGCCAGAAGGCAAAGTTTCCTAATAGGTGCTGGGAGGGGCCCTGGCACGCTATTATCCCTGAGAGACCTAGGGAGCTCTGAAGTGTGGATCTGTATGGCCCGTTGCCTAGTTCCAGGGGCGGGGTTAAGTATATTTTTGTCGTTCTGGACGTTTTCACTAAGTTTGTCATCTGCTGCCCCATCAAGAAAGCTACTGCAGTCGTGTGTGTCAATAAGTTGCTAGAGGAGTATTTTCCACAGTATGGTAGGCCTGAGAGTGTCCTCAGTGATCAAGGGACACAATTTACGGCTGATGTGTGGAGATGGGAGTTGTTGTGGTTAGGCATTGATGTCATCTATACTTCCATTAGGCACCCACAGAGCAATCCAGTGGAGAGGTGTATGCGTGAGATTGGTCGTCTTCTTCGTACTTATTGCCATAAGAGACACAGTGGTTGGGCGGATGCAGTTCCCCTTCTTAACAATTTCCTAAATCTTCATATTCATAGTGGCACGGGTTTTTCTCCATCTGAGCTAATCACTGGAAGTGTTGTGCGTGATGCTCTTGCAGCAAGTTTGGAATTTCCGCCGGAAGAGTTGTTGACACAGGAGGAGAAGTTGGCCGCAGTGAGGTCCACGATGGAAGTGGAGGCTGAACGAAGGGGCAAGCGTCAGGGTGTTGTGCATAATCATTTCCATGTGGGTGACAAGGTTCTTCTAAGAGTTGCAGATCGTAGTCAATTTCAAAACAGGGAAACTAAGAAACTTTTTCTTCTTTTTAATGGTCCATTTGTCATTCTTAAAGAGGCTGGTCCTAACTCTTGGCAGCTAGGCTACATATCACAGGAAGGAGGTGTGAAGGGCATTTATAATTCCTATCTTCTGAGACCATTTAAAGCATTGTAACTGTCATGTTTGTGAAGCGACAAATTTACTGAGGTGGTCGTGTGCCAGTGAGGTGCGTGATGTCGTTTTCCCTTGTATTTTGAATGATATTTGTAAGGGTTTCGTTTTTTTTATATACTTGTTAAGGGTAATATGTAGGTGGATGTTTATGTGCATCGAGTGCACTTAAGGTAGGGTCATATCATTGCAACTGATCATTGATGACTGACCTTGGTGTTTTAATGAGTACTGTTTGAGGTGTTTTTGTATTTGGGTAATATTTCATTGTAATTTGTAAGTTTTGAATGTTTTTGAGTCAGTTGAGTTTATTCAGTTATGCCCCAGTTAGCCGTCATTTGCACGTGGCATAAGCTGCGAGGTTGAGTTTTAATGTGAGTGATGTAATGTTTACTAATGTCAAAAGTTATTTAAGTATGTTTTTATGTAAATTTTGTGCTCTGACAGTTGCTCCACACTCAAATCATAGCCTTAGTAATTTGGATTGGCAACGTGGAGAGTACCAGGGAGCTGTTATTTTGTTATTGTTATCCTTCCAGTTGTTTGAGTGCCGGTAGTTTATTGACGGCAAGTTACATGTAGATTTTGATAGGTTTCGTTCCCTGGTATTCATCCCAGATGGACCGGCCCATACAGGACAAGGTGCAGCGCTCCACAAGTGGTCTGGCACTGGTTGGCATGTTAATTGAGTTTTGAGCCAGTTTTGAGGCTGAGTTAAATTTGTTTAGCTTTGTTTTAAGCAAATTTTCCTGGGGGTTTGTAGAGTAACTGGCCTCACCAGCAATGTTAATTTTTGTATTTTTTTTTGTTGATATTTGCTGGACCCCAGTGTAGATTTAACACCGACCACAATGCCAGCCCACAAATATGAGCCCCCAACTGACTAAGGCAGCTACCAGTTATTTTGACCCAATTTTATAACTTAATTGTGTGCGATATGAAGTAAAGCCCCACATTTCATGGTTGCCCGGTCAAAGTGTGGTGAGCCTGTCCGGCTTACTGAGTGAATGCATCGTCTGTTCGCCGAGAAGTCATTTCAATAATTAAAGAGTAAATTTTCTTTCTTTTATTAATTTATTCA
>PNEQ01077242.1:0-35123 GCA_003012365.1 Medauroidea extradentata | reverse complement strand
TATATTTACTGGTTTTCAAGTTTTGTATGAAGTAAAAATATGCAAATTTTGACTTTGAAGTGACATTACGGGAAAACTAGATGAGCTAATTTTTTTCCGTTGGATGTTAATGTACTCTTAAGTAATGTCTACAAAACTAACACTATTTTATACAAATATAAAATTATGAATTTTTCCCCACTTGAACGCCCTTAAGGGCTTGGGCCCGAGATTCTCGGCTTCCGAGAGAATTATTTTTTTAAATCCATTCGAGAGTCGATATCGTAAAATTGCTTCGTAACTTTGTTGCAAATTGATTTTACTATGCAATGTAATTTTTCGAGACAAACTGTATGATGAGTATAGCTAATTTATCAATTAAAAGGAAATTTCGTTAATTAACTAATTAGCAACTATTTAGCAGTCTTCTGACTCAACAAAATTAGAGTATGCAGTTAAAATCAGCCATAACAAAGTTACGAAGCTATTTTACGATATCAGCTCCCATTTATGTTTTAAGAAATAATTGTCGTTAAATGCGAAGAAACTTGGGCCCATGCCCGTAAGTGTTTCTGAGTACCTGACGAACCAACATGTGTGCCATTTATGACTATTTTGTTAATCTCGGCGGAGCTCACATTGCTATGGGATCTTTTAAGCTGTTTTTTTTCTCAGTGCACTGGGAACTATGAAGAAATAAATGTAAAATGATACTTATTAATTTTTTGTTATTTTTTTTTTTATTATTGTAGCAACGCTATTTCTTTTATTCAGAAAATTGGTATCGTCGTGAAGCGATATCGCAGTAGATGACCAAACCCCATCTATTAATGGTTCAGGATAAAATGAGCGTTTTTGAAACCCTATTTGCTTTATTTTTCCTTTCAAGTTTGTTGATAGTTTCCTGTCACATGTTTATGTAAACAAGCCATCCTAAATAATAATCACAGTATAGGCTATAGATTGTATCATACTCAATAGTTTGCTTGTAATTTATAATTAATTTTTTTTTTATATTATTGTTCTAGGCACGTTGATCTTCAACAGTACTCATTTTACCGCGAACCACGTATAATATAATTTAACATGTAAATCACAATCCTTGCTATCCTCGCACACTAGGATTGTAAGCACACTTAAGAGGTATTGTGCCTTAGTTATTTTTACGTTTAGGCACGGAAACGTGAAGGCGATAAGTCGAATATAACACGTCCATCAAACACCTCATCGCCTCTAGGCGCGAAGGACTAATCTAGCGTGCAGTATTCTCGTAGAATGTGTTTTTAAACGGGACTCCAAGCGATGACCCTGATATTTTACTTGTGGAAAGTAAAGTCCAATGCAGGTTTCTATGATTTGGTTTTACGATTACGGTTGATATTTTCTCAGCTACAGCAACGTGAAAAAGTCATTTTCAGCAATTTTGAGAAGCTTGGTAATAATGTTTTTAATTAGCAGACAGTATTTTTTAAACCATAGGGACACCGTTTGAAGTGTGTCTTCCTATCGTAGATAAACGCATTGGAAACGTTTTTAATAGTTACATAAGAAAAATACTTTCCGTACCACGTTACACCACAGCTCACGGGCGCGGTCCACTATACTCTGTCCACTCTAAGGTTGCAGCAGAAATAGAAATTGCTAACGAAATAAATCAAAGCAATTGAATTATTTCTTGATTCCCCACGTTGTAATTGTGCCGTAGCATAGTTACCTTGCATGTTTCAATATTTCAAATGAAATTTACGTTGTGCAAAAAAAGTTATTGACATTCACTTGGATGAATTAGCTCCAACCTTAGAATGGATATAGTATAGCTCTTAAGACAGAGCATTAGAAAAATTTCTTTATTTTTCAGTTTTCGAGCCACAGCATTTATTCAAGTTGTGTTTTAAAAATTTTCTCTTTGACAAGGTATAGGATACATTCTTGATAAACTTCTTGACATAATAAATAATGTAATATTTCAATAATTTGTCATGCAGAATCATTGCAAGGGAATTGTAGGTTAACTTTCAAGAACGATTTTAAGTTCAATATATGATGAACTTTATGACACTATTATGAACTTCAAAACTCATCACAAATACCTTATATGCTTCAACATTGCCATATTTACAAAAAAAAGTTTTTAAAACAGAAATTTGTGCAGAAATTCGATAGATAAAATTTTGCATCGACTCTCCCTCTTAAGGGCGCTGCCTACCTGCGTGTTAGAGGCTCAGAAATTACGGGTCTATAAGGGCGATTTGAAATGCGCATCAAATGCCTCATCGCCTCAACGAGTCAAGCACTGACTAGCCTGCAATATTCCCGCTGATCCATTTTTACTATGGCACTTTAAGTTGTGACCATTACAATATTAATTGGTTGAAAATCTGCAGCGAAGTTCAATGTTACACGATTCTATCTAAGATTTTTAATATATCTGGTAAGTACATTTTGTAGTAAGACAGCCTGAAAAAGCCGTTTTTAGCTATGTTGGGGCGCTGAAAAACAAGTGTTTTTAGTTAGCACGTTTCTTAAAAAAGACATTTAGTTCTTGTACGAAGCATGTTTTATTTTCGTACGTTGGCACAATGGTTGCCTAAGGGATAGTTTTGTTAAAAAGAACCTCTTTATTCACACATTTAAATTTCTTTGAAAAACGTGGTAGTCGGCCCCTAAGTCTACAGGGTTAAGTTTCTCAGTTGTGTAAACTTCTTCAGGAACCGCGCTCCGAGGCCGCTCGCGTCGTTAACAAGTCGTAAACAAAACGTAAACAGTGGAGTCTACTGGTCTCGGTGTAAGCGGAGCGTTCATGTAAACACAGAGAGCTGAACACAGACAAATAAACACGTCTCTCGTTCCAGCCAGGAATGCTGAGGTCCGGACAGAACGATCCACTCGCTGGCCAACAAACACACACAACCTCTGATTTGAATTGTATGGTGCTCTTGAAAAAAATGTTCTGTGCTCCGCTTGATCCAAGCGAGGTGACGCAATTGCCAGGCAGAATATTTTCAAACAAAAACAGCGCTTAAACTGTTTACTGATGTTCGAAACGTTTATGGGTCTTTACTAGAGCCAGTGTATATTTCTGAAAATAATTCTGCATCAATTTGTTTCAATGTCTACCTTATACATCTGCAGTCATGCTTCATGGTTATTGGCAGACCGTAATAGAGCAGTGGTGTGGCTCATTTGACTGTGTCAATCATAACAAGGTCAGTGCGACACCACACGTCTGTTGTTAGTGGGTTGAACCTCAAGATGTTGACAGTTAACAACAACCAATCACAGAACAAAAACCAGAGCTGCAGATGTACACGTAATATATTGAAGCAAGTTGGAGCAGAATTCTTCCACTGAAAATCATTGCCTCTAGTTGTTGCCCATTACTAGAGACACTGGGAAATAGCGGGAATATTTGATTGTTTGCCAGGCTCCAACGTGATGTATACAACACTCAATGTTTCGTATCAACATTGGCTATCGTTTATTTGTAGCATTTTTCTCTCTACAATAGGCCCAGTTAGAATGGTACAACTTTGGACATACAGCATGTGTGATTTATCCCAAAACTGTTCACGCGTGTCACGGTTAATATAGTACAGTTAATTGGAGACTATTTTAAACATTTTCGCGATTTTCAAGTGTCTCTACCCATTACTACAGATGATGGTTAGAGATGATGAAATTTCGCGAATTCAGTGACCTGCATGTTAGAATCAAATATCCTATGCACACTCAAGTCCCGACCATTTGTCAACTAGCTGCTACTCAGTGGAACAACAGACAATGAACGAATAGACAGGGCTTGAGTATGTATAAGATATCTGGTTCTAACATGCAGGTCACTGAATTCGCGAAATTTCTCCATCTCTAGTTATCGCGGGAAAACTTGACTGTTTGCTGGATTTCAACATACGTTCAGTTTACCAGAAGATTACTGGCTTTAGTTTGTACTTGAAACTATTACCCTATTTGGCTGAGCCAATAACAATCCCGATGTCTTTAAATGTTTCTTGCAATGGGACAGAATGACAGATAGTATTATTGTGGACACACGCCATTGCAATATTATGTCGTCCCAGAAATCTTAGAAAGGGACTAAGAAAATAAAACAACGAAAAACGAAAAAAAGAGAAAACAAGCCGAGTTGGCTGTAGTCAACACATCCATAAACCAAAACAACAGAACATAAAAGATCCCATAAGGAATTAGTGAACAACAAATAATTAGACATGCAAAATTCGCGTTATCATTTGGTAGCAGACTAAACTTCACTTTCTTATACATTACACAGCATGATCTGCGATTCAATTGGCCACAATATTTTACGTGTTGTCATTTACGTGTGTTACGTCTTTACAGAGATTGGCCTCTCTACCGTGTAAGCATTCTCGGCGGCAAGTCACGACAATATCGGCCAGCGGGGACGTCGAACGAGCCTATAGTCACTTGGAGTCTAGTCAGATGTCGGAAAATAACGCGAATTTTGCATGTCTCTACAAATAATAAAGGAAAAATAATAATGATGATAACCAAAAATAAATGTCGAAATACAAAACAAACAAATATGTAAAACTCAGGACATCACATGATGATGTAATATTCGATGCCTGTTATTGGTCTACAGATATCTGTGTTGTGTCTGTGTCAGAAGCATATCACCGAATCATATATGCTGCAAGAAACTACAGTATTTTCAAGGGTATGTTGACATAAAACATTTTCCCGATTTACCGTCATCTCCACCTATTACAACATTTTACGAATTCCCTTCAGGACAAGATAGAATCCAAAAATCTTGCTCATACTTTTTTTGTCTATTGGGCGACGAATTATTAGCCACCGTCCTAGAAGATTCTGGAACAAATTATAGACAGACACACTGAAAAAAATTTTTATTAGTCACTGCAAAATATTTGTCATTATGGACCTTACCAAATTTTTTTTGTGGTGACTACAACATTTTTTTTGCTGTCCCCAATAAAGTTTTGCAGTGACTACCAAAAATTTTTGTAACCACTGCAAAAATATTTCGTGTGGACCATATTGACAAAACATTTTTGCAGTCACCGCAAAACCGTTTTTCCAGTGTAACAAAACGAGAGCCGAATGACAGACAGCGTAGTTCAAAGTTCCATTGAAACAACAGCCAATGAGGAAAAGGAAGTGACTTAAGAATACACGAAACCGCGAATTCTAGCCTAACTGATGTTAAATCCGTGAAATTCTCATGTCTATAAGAATATCCCAAATAATTAAAATGGCTAAAAGTATGAATGACTGGAGTAAATGTTAATGAGCTGAGTTTAAGATATAAAAATAATTACATTTAACAGCCTAGTTCCTAGTTTAAGAAACACTAGGTTACCATTGTAGCTAAATAGCCTACCAGCGGCTTCGTTTGCGTAGTTTTCAATTTAATGCGATACATAGTTTGTAGGCCTACGCATGCTTTTTTTTTTACCGATTATAAAGCACAACTTCTTCGAGTCGTATACAAGTTTCGTCTAAGTACTTAAACTTACCTTAGGTGTTTAGTAAAGATATGTATTTTTCTCTTCGATAAATTTTGAGAAACAAAATTGTTTCGAAAAATATTAAAAAATTTTTTTAACTAAATTTTTTGGGTACAACTTTCTGCCGCCAAGACACATTTTGCCTCACTGACTGAATGATTGACTGACATCAAACTGCAGCCCAAACCACTGGACCTAGGCTCGTGAAAATTTTTGTGTAATTTCCCTTCAGATCAAAGGCGAGCACTAAGATGGGATTTTTCGAAATTAGATCTTTAAAGGGGCGAAAAGGTGTGAACTGTATTTTCGAAGAAACGTCGATTGAGCTCGAACCCGACGGCCTAGCATCGTGATTTTTACTTTAGTGGAACACGCATAAAAATGCGTATAAGCCAATTTCAGGATTCTTCGAAATTCAACATTTAAAGGGATGAAAATACCTAAATGTGTATCCGATAACTATCGACATCTATCGAATCTTTCGGGATAGACAGTTGATTTTCATTTCAAAATGTTTCTTATGTAAATACCCAAAAAGTAGTTTAAGGATTTTTCGAAATTCGACCTCCATGTAGTAAAAAGGGGAAAAAATATTTTTTATTAATCGTTTCTATAGCTGGAACACAACTGGCTACTGTCGTTAATTTTAACCAATTTATTACGTATACAAATGACTAACACATGACGTTCCGAATGATGAGAGGCGAGCGCATAGCCTCTACATAACAGCGGCCTTTTTATCCCCACAAATTAAACACATTACATTGAAAATACATTTTAATAATATGAAACATTGTGTAAAATTTTTATTTCAATTAATTTACATTTAATTATTTACTCACATACTAATTTCAACCGTTTAGCTTATTTCACATTATGTGAGTCTTCTGCATTAAGTTGTTTTTTCTCATTCACTGCATCGACGTTTGTTCATAGAAAATACTGGTTTTTAGTATTTTATTGGCTATAATATGGGGCAGTATTTCCAATGGCGGGTTATCATTGATGTGACCCATTGATATTTTTTTACCTTGTGCAAACTAGATGCATCTTTCAGAACCAAAAACAACTTTCGTGAAAATGATTTTTTTTACCGCACGAAGCTGTACTCTCAGTGACGTGAAATGTGTTTTTAAATGTGACAACACTAATTACCTTTGTTGTCTACAAATTTAATTTCGTTCCACATGGACCGTTACTTTTTCCACCATCAGTAAATGCTTAGCTCAGGTTAGAGTACGGCCAAATTTCCTTAAATAATTCATAACTTTTGGACGGTTGCAAATCGGATTATACAAGTTTTGGTTTATTTGGTACGAGAGAAAAGGAGAGTCAGAATAGTCAGAAACTTTCGCGGACGCAAATTACCAAAGTTTCATAGCAATCGGAGTACGAACACATAGCGTTACAAACTGAGCAGATAGAGACACAGACATTTTGAAGTACATACATGAGCCTGCTTTCCTAAATCTCGCTCCCAATTAATCTTATGCCTGTATGATAAGCAGACAAAGACTAAAATTTGTGTAATGCTGGTTTACTTGCTCCCAAAATGTAGCAAACAATATGTATTTGCATCGACCTAATTTTCCGAAATGTCTGCACCACAATAATATAACCTACTGGTATAGCATTTTCAGATGAAGACCTGGCAAGAAAAAAATTGTTTGCAATCAGAACAGCAGTTCTCTAAATAACACGAAAATCTTAATTCGTGTTATGCTGACTTACAAAATGGCAGGTCTGCAATACAAATAAAACAAATGCTTCGATGATGAACAGTCTATAAACAAAATTTGTTTGTAGTTGATTATTTGTTCTCGAAATATGACATAAAATTTTCATTCATTTAGTGTTTTATTTATAATGGCAAACGTACAACAATAAATCCAATTTAAATTTAGCTTACGAGCTCACAATATAATAAATAAGTAACAATCAATCCAGTAGAATGTAGTTTATTTATTAATTTATTTTTGTGACCAGGGCTGTAGGAAACATCACTTATTTGGTGAAGAGTGAGTTGTGCTTCCTTGAAGTCAGTTGGCACCTGAAATATATAAGAGACGAAAGCAATAATAAATTAATAAATTTAATACTACTGTACCTAGCAACTGCATCGAGGGGTTAACGCAATCTGGCTAAACCTAGACGGCGGTTCGAGTCTTGTCTACATAGACCTGTGTCGTTCCAGTATATGGCACCATAATAAAGAAATTAATAACGTTATAAGATGATTATGTTACTATACGCGTCATAAAAACACGTCTTATAACGAAAATTCTTAACAAACTAAATTATTTATGTCTTTGTTGGGGTTGTTACTGAAAACCACAGTACACGTACTGTAAAAGTGTATTTTTTTTCGGATCTGAGTAATCAATAACTTCATCAAAAAAGAAGGCTGCAGACTAAGTCATAATATTTCTTCGTCAAAACATCTTCAATTACCGCCAAGGACAAGAAGTAAAAAGAATGATGTAATTTGAAATATGGTATCTTTCGCGTTAGGTAAAGAAGTCATAAATTCTCTTAATATTCCGTTCCGTTTTGTGTTTTTATAACAGCTGCCGTTAATTACGTTAACACGCAATTCCATTCCTTAAACCGTAAAATAAAGAGTAAATTATTTGTTGTGAAACCGTAATTTTCAACAGCGCTGTTTATCTTTTATTTTTATACTTAAACTAAAAACAGGTTTCCCATAGCGGCAATCCAATAAACCATTCTATTGCTACATACGCGGACAATCTGAAAAACGTGGCGCGAACAATATTTTATGATAATGACCGCTCAAATCTGACCACGAAATAAAATAACAGGTCATTACCATTTTTCCAAACTACCGCATAATCGGCGTACAACACGAGAGAAAAGTTGTCGAAATTATTCAAGAATAATTTTGAATATTTATGACCAGTGAAAAATTCTCCAGCGAATAATGAACTGAAGTCTTAACTGCACGTTGAAGATGTATATTCTGAGAACACGAATACAAGAACTTTTTCACTGGTTGTTAAAACCATACAATCGTTTTCAATTACCGTATGATAATTACACCCGTTTGTTTTTAATCGAAAACACTCAGTTCATCCTGTAAAGTAAACTCTGACTTGACGCTGTACACAACTTTAACTCTAGACTTGACTGTTTGTTATAAATGTTGACAAGAAGCAAACAAAAAAACGTGAACTTCCTTACCTTTAGGGCAAAAACAGCATGTTTGCAAGAATTTTATGAAACAACACAAAATTTAAAAAAAACTGTGAGGACCTCCCGAGTGTTATATTCCGAATTCTCTGACTTGTGTTTAACTCGTTCTAAAGCCGGTTAGTAGATAGCCAACTAAGCGAACTGCTGGTGAACATATACATTGTAATAATTTTACCGTAAACCTTTGACTTTGCAAATAAATACCAGTGTATTTCATTAGCGTTATTATGTATTGGCATGTTCATATAGTACTTATCTTCGTAATGTTTTCTATGTACTTCCAGGCATATGATGTCACGCATACAAAACTTCATCGGGTATACATTTTTTCATTGCTTAGAGTAATATTTCAGTTAGTAATGTAAGTCATACTCCCCTTAAAATGTAAACATTGGTGATATTTTTTACATTTTTTTGTTATGAGGTAATTTACATTCTGATACGAGCAGTATAAAAATATTCTTTGTCACTACACAATTTTTTTTTATATGAGACACTACAAAATAGCTTTGCCATAAAGAAAATGTTTGTTTAAAGCGTATAGTAATGTTAACAAAAAATTGCGTTTGTATTAAAATATGTAAATGTATTTTTTGTAGGGTTAGTTGTAGCTATATAATGGCCAAGCTTTATGTAAAAAAAAATCATTTCCACGGAGAAAATAAAATAAAGTTTTTAATTTACACTTTATCTGCGCAGCCTAGCAAGCGCTTAAAATGCACCGCAATGTGCTCGTAAATACTTTATTTATTAAACTATTCCAAATGTAGGGGCCTACCAGTTGTGGCAATGTAAGAAAAGAAAATGTAGGCCTACTTCAAACGATGACTGAAAGATAGTTCGAAAGCATCACGGCAATTAGAAAAATAATTTTGGAGCCCCTCAAAATGGCTAAAATCATT
Source organism: Medauroidea extradentata (assembly GCA_003012365.1). Taxonomy (NCBI): domain Eukaryota; kingdom Metazoa; phylum Arthropoda; class Insecta; order Phasmatodea; family Phasmatidae; genus Medauroidea; species Medauroidea extradentata. Next base: position 25,519 of record PNEQ01077242.1, on the reverse strand, counting down.
TTTTTCAACTTGTTATATCTGAAAACCTACTCATGGAATTCGTGTGAAACGACCGTTGAAGCATGCAATGGTCTTTGCTTATAACCTAGGGGCATCACTGAAAGTGTCAGTCAGGCGAGTTATCTACGACACCACTGTACGTCGTCTCAGTGTCTTGCGGTAGAGGCGATACCGCACCAGATGAGCCGGTCAACATCGCCCTTGGCGCCGTGCCTCACTCACACTAACACACGGCCATTAGGCGAGCACCTCAAACAAAAATTTTCTTAGCGGTAAAGCTACTTTGCTTTGGCTCATACTCAAACAAACTTTGTGTTGTAACTTAGAAAATGTTTTTAAGTACAAGGGTTTATTTTTTCAACCTCCGTTCGGCTGTAATAAAGAAAAAGGGAATGAATTAGGAAATTATTTTAATGCCAAAAGAAACGTACATCTTTACACTATTGTTCCACATAATCACCGTGTAGATTGAGGCATTTTTCGTACCTATGCACCAGCTTGCCGATACCCTCTGCAAAGGACTATGCCTCCTGCCTATTCAGCCAAGTTTTAACAGTGTCCTGCAGTTAAGGGGTATTGATCCCTACCACCTTGGATTTATCTGTTTCTTCTCGATAACTTCTGTTCCAGTCGATGTATCAAAGTTTTTGTCACGACAAGGCATAGATACAAGCTTAATCGATTTTATGTAATTGCTGGAACCATAATATATTCATTATTTTGCAACGGGAAACAGCTGAAAAATGAAAAATTACTTTATTTACGGGAGCGACTACAGAGGCCGCAAAATTAACCGAAACAATGCCATATGGATTCAAAAAAGTGAATGAAACTATAAACTATGCCTTGTCAGCGTGAAAAAAGTAAAACAATGTGTCTATTCCCTGATTTATAAGAAAAATCGTAAAACCGATCTGACAGGGATCAATCCCCCTTAATCACGGGCGTTGAATCGTCGTCCTCCAAGCCACTTTTCCAACGCAGGGAAAAGGTGGAAGTCACTCGGTCCCAAATCCGGACTGTAGGGAGGGTAAATGTAGCCAAAGTAAGTTTTTTTAATGAAGCACAGTTTTTCGCAAAATACGATTTTAACTTATTTTCATGACAAATTTTTAATACTGTAGGTGTAAAATACGTTTAAAAATTGGGTTGATTCCCACTATATGCATTCATACACACATACACATATGTTTATTTATTTATACATAAGTCTCAAAACAGTGCAAAAATTCTTCAATATTGATATTACGTTGTTTAAAAAAAAATGATCTAAAAGATTGTACAGGTATGAGGAAAGGCCTTCAGACACCCAGATCACTTCACGCACTCATCACATCCACTGTAACGCATATAAGCATGGCTAGTGACCATCTTAAGTCAGTCACCTTGGTTGATGTACTTTGCGTGTTCGAAGCCTTCAAGTGTGGAAGCAGTAAGGACGAAACAATACGTGTATCATGCCTCTCGCTGTCCTCTAGGTGCAAGTCATTGAACTCGCATGTAGTCTTCTCTTCGACAACTAGCCTCTATGAGACATTCAGTGGTAATCCTATCATTTTATGACGCAATATTAAAGCTAAAGTGTATTGTTCCCACCTATACCGTTTAAATGATTTTGCGCTAGATTTTCATATGAAATGGGACCGCAAATACGCCCATTTTCGCCATTTTTGGCCGCTACCAAACATAAGTAGTGGCGAATGTGAAATTGATAGACACACGTGTAACATACTTTGAATGCTATTCCTAAGCAGGTATCATTCATGTATATTGAGCAGTTTCCGTATTACCTTGTAATGGCGGAAGCTCTGTACACCGCTCGTCGGCCATCTTAAGCGTGTTCACGTGGCAACGATCCATATTTTTATATTTGTTAGACATATTGTTCCTTTTACAGAGGTTACTTGAGAGTACTTTTTTCACTTCCAAATATTTTCAGGTCTCATAGTTATACCACACACTGAAAGTAAAGTATTGTTGCTGGAACAATATTTCTGCTAAAATATGGACAACAGTCCAGTTTGGTTGTCAGTGCTACCTAGATTGTTCCTACAACAATCAGTTATGTATAAGTAACCACGTGTTCAGTAAAAGAAGTAAGTTCTTTGCTTCTTCTACAAAACATATAGTGACTTATACAGAACTGATTGTTGTAGAAACAATCTAGGTAGCACTGCACAAAACTGAACCGATATTCCTATTTTTAACAGAAGAATTGTTCCAACAACAATATGTTTCCTTCAGTATAGCGGCACGGCCAAGTCAAAATGTGTAAATTACAAGAACATACAAACAAGAAAAATTAACTTACTTACTGGGATGAAATAATTTACTCTGAAATAAAATGTAATGGGTCATATGCTAAAATATTTAAAAACCCAAATTATATCCCTTTGATTTCTTTGAAAAATCTGATAATAACCATAATTTTCTTCATTTATTTGAATTTTTAAGAAATTAAAAGGTGCTTTGTTGTGTGTTTTTAAATATGTTGTAATATGGACCATAATAAGTAGGCTACTTTAAGTGTAAATTATTTCATTCTAGTAAGTCAGTTCGTTTTTGTTATTTATATGTTCCCGTAACTTGCAAATTTGATTTCCGACACGCAAAACGTAAAACCATATAGCTATACGCCGATTTATAAAAAAAAAAAAAAAAAAAAAAACAAATTCTAGCCTACAGGGAACACCCCCCTTGCGCATAGAGGCTATTATGCATGTGGTGAACTAGTAATGTCGGCCTTACATCTCTCTGCTGATCACGGTCGTTGTAGTCCGTTAGCACGAAATTTAGATATGTGACAGCATGATATTACTGAATGTGCCGAAAGCCAGGATATATTTTTCTCATTTGCATTCAGGAGGAATAAAGCCATTTTTTGTAATGCTATTTCCGCCATTTTTGTCCCTCTGATGCCGTACGATAGGGCTAAAGTAATAAGTGGTGTGTGTACAGATAAGTTTTAACTTTCCTGAAGAAAAAAAACTATGTTCCCAAAACGGCTACTTACGGACTCATACACACAAACATTGATTTTACATATAACATCTTGCTAGAGACGGGCCTTTAAAGGAATGTGGGTCGGGCTGTACACGGTGACGACAGACCACTCGGCGGCTCGGCGGAGGGCGCGCCGCAAGGCTGCCAACTGGCATCTGCAGCTACGTAACGCGGGTAATTAATACGGCTTGATGATCATTTCCGCCGCCTAGCCAGCTTCCGGGATACACGGCGGAGAGACAGAGAAGAGAGGGGGGAAAAAAGAACAAATTAGCAGCAGATCATGAATGATTATTGAGCCAATTAAAAGCGTTTATAATTCAGAATGGTTTTGCACTGGCGCGTCTGTGTGTTGTGCCAGGGCATCAGGGCGTGTATGTTGAGGGAGAGGGGGGTAGGGGGTTGGCGAGTGTTTCCAGTTGAACGTGCACTCTATAACGAGAGCATTGTAGGATGAGGAGAGCTTGCTAGGGGGAGGGGGCGGCCATTACAGAGCGAGGTGTGGGAGATGAGGTAAACAAGCAATTAACACGATGTCCGTGGAGGGAAGGGGGAGGCTGGGGTGCGGTAGAACATTGGGGTGAGAGGGGAGGTAGGGTTTGGCGGCTGTAGGGGAGGGGCAGGGTGGCGAGGGTGGATTTGTAAACCATGTTGGTCAGTTCGGCTCGGCGGAGTGGGCGGGGGTTGTAAGGGGGTGAGGGGTGGTTCTATAATCCAACAGGCTGCGGTATCACACCAACGCGGGCGCAGGAGAAGAGCGGACCAAGTCCCGGGTGGCTGTGGGAGTCCAACATGAACAACACTCACCTCTGCCGGGATCCGAACCCGTGACCAGGTTCATAAGCTGTTTGGGAACGCACCCTGGAATAATTATGTTTTGGAACTTGTAGCTAGAGACTAGAGAAAGAATTTCGCTTGTTCATATAGACACAAGCCTAATTTCAAACTACAAGCTCATGGCACTTTCGCAAATAGCATTCGACTTATCAGAAACAACCTTGATGGTACTGAACCAATAATGAAGAAGCAACTGAATGCTGACCCAATTGCATGGTAGCACTGTGTCAGCGAGCAGCCAATGAACAGCCGTTGTCTGCTTCAGTACATAGTTTTGGAGACTAGCCTGAAGGTCAGAGAACCTAGGTCACTACTTTGCCTTTAGTTATAGCCACTAGCCTGTCGGAAAAAGTTTTTTGCACAGATTTTACTTTTTTTTAATACACTTCGGTAGCTTTGCTTCATGGTTATTGGTAGAGCCCACGAGTTTTGGTGAAAATAATTTTGCAACAGTTAGTTGCAATGCCTTATGTGCATATATGAAGCTCTGCTACACGTTTATTGACAGAATGTATTATTGCACAGACGTGGCTCATTAGACTGTGCCAACAGGAACACGGTTACTGCGACACCACACGTCTGTGATTTGTGGGTAGAACCCTGGACGCTGAGAATTTAAAACAGCCAATCACTGACCACGAAGCAGGGCTGCATATGTGCATTTAAATAAAATAGTGCAAAATTCTTTTCACCAAAAATCGTGGGCTTTAGTTACTGGCAGTGGTGTCTTTGTGCACATGCCTCTCTCATTTGACAGTGCCAGTCGGTATAAGTTAACTGTGACACTATACGTCCGTCATTTGCCAGTAGAAACCCTATATAAGCGAGAGTTACAAGGACCAATCACTGGCCATGAAGAATAGCTGCAAATGTGCACGTAATACATTTAAATAAAATGATGCAAAAATCTTCTCGCGAAAACTATCGGACGTTAATCATAGTGCATTACAGCAGACACTTAATTTATATATAACGTCTATAAGGCACAGCTAAGGTATGGACGCCTTATCTTACACTGGGCCCATTACACGTGATATTACAACAAAAAATATATTATGCGATACATATTTCATAGCTAAGAGTACAGGATAATTATAACGTTCGTGAAACATTTCATTAAATCGGTACAGTGAAATTGCTAAGGATAACGTAACAAATTATAGACTACGTGAAAGAAAAACTCTCAAAGTTTTTTTGAAGTTAGCGCCAAAACGCTTCACCTCATTACCACAATTTGGTACGAGATTATCGTAATAAGACGCTGCCACATCGCTGGATAGGCCGTGGGGCGGCCGCTGACCAAGTTCTCCTCCCGTGGCCACCACGATCGCCGGACCTGACGCCGTGCGATTTTCCTCTCGAATGAGAATCCAACGTGTACCGTTGAGCTACCTGGCTCTATACCACGTAAGAGCAACTAAGCCATTGTAAACAGGTCACTTACGTACATGACTTAACATAACTGGCGAGCTAAATCACAGCTTGTTCTCAGGTATACACAGATCTGAGAAGTCTAGTTTCATCTTCTTCTTCTCGACAAGCTGGTTAATGGCCAGCATGACTCATCGTGCAATGACTTCTTTACTTAGAGCCAGTTGTTTTATTATGTGATATGGGCGTCGTCCTTTAAGGGAAATCACTTGATATTTAAAAACACACAGCAAAGTCAATTTGTCTTTTTTTTTTTTTTTTTTAATTTTTATGAATAAGGTAAATTTTCGTCATTTTCGGATTTTTTTTAAGTACAAAGGAATTACATTGTGTGTTTTAAATCTTTTAGCATATAGCCCATATTATGTAATTTCAGTGTAAATTATTTCATTTGAGTAAGTAACTTGGTTTTGTTAAACCTATGTTCCTGTAACTTGCAAATTCTGACTTTGACATGCCGCTGTGGGAAAACTATGAGAGCTAAAAAATTTCTATAGGTGGAAAATGTAGTCACAAGTAACATCTATAAAACTAACACTATGCCAAACAAATATAAATTTTTGAATTTTTGTCAGGGGAACGCCCTTAAGGCGGTTCCCTCTGCGCTTGGAATGCGTTGCAGCAAGTTGCGAGTATTCATTTTTTGACGGAACTACTCAACGCTCTTCAAAATGGTTCGTCTACGAAAAGAACACACACGTCAGTGTATGACGCCATGAGCTCAAAGATTCTGTACGCGTGTTTGAAATATGATTATCGGGCCTCCCAAAATGGCTAAAAGCGGCTTTTTCAGACTGCCGTATATGGGAATGTAGAAACCAGAATCTAAAAACGCACAAATAGAAGCACGCGTTGGACTTTAAACTATAGACTACTTCTCACAAATAAAATGATATGGTCACCGCTTAATGTCCCGTAGGAAAATGAATACTAGTACAGATCTACGCGCCAGTTGAGTGGCTTGCACGTAGAGGTCAAACTACATTACACACGTCGGCCGGCGGCGACTTTGCGCTTTATCGATTTTCTGTCTCACACACAAACGCAGTCTATATAGGCAACCGCCTTAAGGGCACGGTCACCTCAGTTTTCATTGTCTTTTTTTATTTTTATATTTGTACCAGATATTTTTTTCTTATTTTAGACATAAATTGTGATTAAATCTTCTCTCAGGAAATTTCTGTATCTCTTATAGTTTTTGCGTAATGAGTCGTAAACGTCAAAATTTGCACTTTAAAGGTTTTCATGTACGCCACTTAAAGCAACTGACATACCAAACCGAAAAATTTCACAGTGTATAACAATGTTGTAGGTTATGATTTGGCATATATAATAACAAAATGCTGAAATTTAAAATGAAAATTTAAAATTTTCAAATTATTTTTAAAAATACAGAAAAAAATATATTATTTTGGTTTTTTATGTGTAAAATCATAGCCTATAACAATGTTATACACTGTGAATTTTTTCGGTTTGGTATGTCAATTGGTTTTAGTGGCGTAGATAAAACCGTATAGTGCATAATTTTACATTTACGACTCATTACGCTAAAACTATCAGAGATACAAAAATTTCCTAAGAGGAAGATTTAGTCACAGTTTATGTTTAAAATAAGAATTGACATATCTTGTGCAAATATTAAAATAAAAAGACGTTGAAAATTGAGGTCTCGCGCCCTTAATATCATCCAGGAACTCAGTTCTTGGTCTTCCTGTATTTGTTTTTCCTTCCAGTTTCCTTTCAAGCGGTGTGGTACATCATGATGCATGTCGGAGCAAGTGGCCTAACTAATGTTTCTTCTTAGCTTTGTTTAGGCTCCAACTTTTACAACTTCTACACCCAAACTGCACGTCACGTTTTTCTTGCCGGAAGTGACGTTTTGGTAGTTGCAACCAAAGCGTTCAGGTGGCAGGTGTAACTACAACTTCTACACTCGGACGCTACAACCACAGAATATTTAGGAATACAGAAGTGAAATAGTCGGCAGGAAGGCGAACTCAGTCACACACGCCAGCAAAATGGCTTCCCTGGCCAGCAACATGGCGGAAACACCTACTGCCAATCAGCGTGAGGCAGCTGCTCTGCTAGTCGGCAACCAGGCCAATAGGAAACCTGAAGTAACATGCAGGAGCCAAACAGACACGGGGCTGGAGTCTACAGCCTCGGGCAGCCAATAAGCGGCCAAGTTCGCCTATATCAAACGAGCCGCCACGTCATTTCACGCCTGTATTACTATTTAGTCTGTGCTACAACTTTTAAACCGCCTCTGAGAGGCGGAGTAATTTTTGTGTAGAAGTTGTAAAACAGAATTTGGCGCTGTTTTCGAAACGTAATTCAAGTAGTTGCGTTTTTTTTTCAGATGTTTGCCTTTCTAGTTTTGAATCAGAAAACAAAACTTTTAATACATAGTAAAAATTGTATTCAGTTTCATCTGGGAGGTGTGTAAAATAAAATTGCTACGCTTATCGCTATTTTCAGTAATATTTAGTTGGTTAAATTACACACTACTTTGTATAAATATATTTAAAACAACAATTCGTAAAACTAATACAACGACTTTAAGAATTGACATTGAATTTCCGGTACACTGCATGCTATTTAACGTATGAAATGGACCCCTGCATTAAGGTTATAGGACTAAAATTTAATTTCATTCGAAATCGTAATACACGCAAAACATTTGCTAAAATATGCGCTAGAACAGGAGGTTCGTCATCGGATTCATCACCTGCATCCACCTTTGCCTGCTTTCAAATATTTCACAACATTTACGTTTACTGCCATGGCACTAACACAGAAAATAAAACAATTCCCACTATCGTACTCTATTTCTCTTTGGATTATCATGGCGTCAGAGTTAGTGAAAGTTTGGTTAGACCACGGCCGTAGAACAGGTCTGGACACTCGCCTGGAAACTTGACCCCCTTGTTGTTTGGCTGCAGTTCACCAAGTTACCGAGAATATTGTGTTTATTGGCGCTGCAGTTAGGGCGGTCGGACTAAACTCCGCCCACTTCCTTTCCACTAAGATAAACAATTTATCAAAACGTATTTTTTTATCAATTTATGAAATACTTTCTTCGCTCACAAATTTAAAAAAAGGCTCCAGCAATATTTATTTACTTTATAAATTTAACAATGGAAAAAAGTGGACGGAGTTTGAGTCAGACCGCCCGAATTACAGCGCCAAAAAGTACGACATTCTCGGTAACTTGGCGAACTACAGCCAAACAACAAGGGGGTCAAGCAAAATACATTGTTAGACAGGCGAGTGTCCAGACCGGTTCTTCTACGACCGTGGCCATAGACTACAGTTTAGTAGGGCCTATTTTATTATCTGTGAGGAAATTGACAGGTAAGTAACGTCACATTTTGACAATTTCTAAATATGTAAACAAGGTATAGGTCGTTCGGAGTAAAGTGAACACTAAAAATTTAACCTTTGAAAAATATCACTAGCCGTTACTGCATATAATTCAACATTAACTATAGTTGCCTTACTGCTTGTATTGTTGGCAACGAAATAAGACAACATAGTTCCGTGTTTATTCGTATTTAAATATAACAATACTGAAACTAATTCAACCGACAGCGATATAATTGTATTTTATATAAGTAATTAACTTATTTTTTATCAAACTATATATGTACCTATCGACTGAACAATTTCTCTTACACGCGCAAACATAAAGTGACGTGTCCCAGGAGGTTAGACTTTTCCCGTCGTTAGCTGCTACACGCGGAAAGATACGAATTGGCTGGAAATGGATCTGTAGCAGGGCTTTCTCGAGTGCTCACTTTATTCCGAACCGCCTATACAAACAAATTACAGTATTTCTAGAAATATAAGCCGTTGTTTAAACCAACGTCTTAAATTCCACATGGGTTTGTTTACCTTCATGTACGCCCCAATAGCTGGTATATAAACAATGGTTAAAAATGTTCATTATGTTGCTTCTAATAAGGTTACTTATATTCTGAAGTTGAGCCTCGAATCGTCATGTTTATTATTTTTTAAATATTTAGTTAACACACCTACTAATTATAGTATCGCAAGCACTAAAAGTGGTCATATAAATCAGTGCTCCTAATCCACGTGGTATTGTTTATATTCCTGTACGCCCCGAGAACTGGTACGATAACAACGATGAAAAAGCTTTCCTTGTCGTTTCTGTCACTACTTATTTATTCTGTGACCAAGGCGTTCAGGCAGGCGAACTTTCTGCACTTCTTACGCCATTGGTCTCTGGCCATCTACATCCACTGCACCCAACTACACCTCTGGGTGTAAAGGTTGTGAAAGATACAACCCACCTGAACAAAACTCTTGTCTTGATTATTTCTCCGAAGCTGGGAGTTTCTTCTGCTCTTTACAAGGCTTCATCATTTGCTAACCTTCTTGTCGAGGGTATGCGTAGTATTCACCGCCAGCACCACATTTCGAACGCCAACAGTCTTTTCTTTTCGGACTTTAACAGAGTCCTACATGTTTCAGAACCGTAGGTCGCAATTCTCTAAACGAAGATTTTAACGAAATGTTTCCTCACCGTTAGGGCCGTAGCCTTGGATGTCAGTCTAGTTTATCCTCTGATTGTAACGTGAAAATTTCAAGTCTCTTGTAATAACGTATGGGAATGAATTTTACATTTTCAAAAATTATGAAAGTGAAGAAAAATGTCACTGTTACCACCTGTCTTCTTGCCGCGTGATCCTGGGTGCAGGTTAGCCGATGCGTACTTCTTTTGTCAAGATCAGTAGGTAAACAACTTATAAAATGGCATTTCAGACTTCGGTACACCAACACTCCATCCAGTTGAAAAGAAAAACATCTCGTACATTCATTTGTTTTAAAAACATAGCACCTTATTATGTTTACCACACTGTAAAAAAACCTTCCTAAAATGTTTAGGAAGTAATTAACCTAACGCAGTATGGGACAGTTACCACACTTCTGCCTTGTAAATATGCAAACTTTTACAGTTGTTACAATACAATTCTGGTGACTTTAGTACACATTTGACTGTTTTATAAAAAAAAGTTTAGGAATGCTGCCATGGATGTCTGGGAAACTATTCTACCATACCTACTTTCTTAGCGCTCCCATACGCACGTTTGGCACATTTACAAACTATTTCTTAGAGTGCACGCAGAAAAAAATCAGTTTTCTGATGGCCACAAAATTTTTTTGTCAATATGGACCCCAGTAATTTATTTTGTAATGGTTACAACATTATTTATAGTCGCTGAAAAACTTTACTGGGGGCAGTAAAAAATTGTTTTGTCCCCACAAAAATATATATATTAGGTCCATAACGTCAAGCTAAGTAGTGGTGGCCACACATATATATATATATTTTTTTTTTTCAGTGTAGTGAAGAACTAAAATTTGAAAAATGTTATTCTACATTTGACGATTTCACCAAAGGTAAGAATAAACGTTTAACTACCTTAAATAGCTGCCTATGTACGTTCATTAAATAAAAATTCAACCAAACGTGTCATTTTCCAAATTTTTTTCCAGTGAAACATAAACACTTGTGTTGTACTTTTATCAAAACAGGGAGTTTTGAGTTGTTTGACTTTTGAACTGGGTCATTAACTTGTTCGTACGTGGCGCAGTCGACTGGAGCAGTGAAGTTTGCATAGTTCCAGGGGCCAGTGCTGGAGAGTATATAACTAGACAAACACTCGCTGAGTTCACAACGCCAGAGACAAGGCGGGAGTGCACTGCAAACATCACCGGCTTACAAACAAAAGCAGCGCGTGCAAACGTGCAGCAGCCCGACATTCACCATCTCGGTCCATACACAGCCTCCGTGTCTCCAGCCTCCCTAGATAGGCTGCGTTCGTGTGTGTGAGGTAGGAGCGGTAAGGTTGCCGTTTACCGACGTTAGTAATGCATTATCGCCTCTCCGCGCAAGCCACTCAGCTGGCGTGCACTGCTTTACTATTATCCTTCTTCCTATGGGACTTTAAGCGGTGACCACATTATTTTATTTGTGGGCAGCATAGTTCATTATCTAACGCTTGTTTCTATAGCAGTGTGTTTCAAATCCGGTTGTTATTTTTTCCCAGAAACGGCCATTTTTGCCATTTACAGGAGCACGGAAATGATGTTACTAATAAACGTGGCAATTTTTTAAAACTGTATTGACATGAATGTTTAAAACTATAGTGGCATATATATATAAATGTGTCTTCTTCTCGTAGGTATACAAATATAGTGCGCGTTAAATAGTTTCGTCAAAAAAAGAATGGCCGTAACTCGCTGCAACGCTTTTGAAGCGCGTTCGAGGCATATAAGGCACGTTTCCACAGTGACACGCAAGCGTGCATGTATCACGAAAACGCGAGACTCCGAGTGTGTTGTACAATGGGTAGAGACACTGGAAAATCGCGAAAATATTTAACATAGTCTCCAATAAACTGTAGTATCTCAAATGTTGACACGTGTGAACAGTTTTCTGGCAAATCACATACGTTCTGTGTTAAAACTGTAAAGTTCTAATTGGGTCTGTTGAAGAGGGACACGGCGCTTCATATGAACAATAGCCAATATAGGTGCAAAACCTTCAGTGTTATACATAGCATGTTGGAGCCTAGCAAACAATCAACTTTTCCCGCGATTTTCCAGTGTCTCTAACAATGGGACGCACTGTTAAAAATGTACGGGAATTTACGGGCAATTTTACGGATACGTCTGTTTAGTTAACGGAAACATTATTTTGTAACACAGACATACATAATTATGTTTCGTTAATTAAACACATGTAAAACTGCGAGAAGACACCAAATAAATAACCGAACGCATAATTGCGCCTGCAACCTAAAGAAGTCACATAAATATGCGAATTTCTATAAGTGGAGCTAGTTGCCTTCCGTAAATTAACGGACACTTCTGGATAATTTTTTACCAGCGCTTCGTAAAACAACGATAATTATTTTTAACAGTGCCACTTAATGTTTGTGAGAGTTTTTTTAGCAACTGTCGTTTAGTACTCCTTAGTAACATACTAAAAATTCCACCGGCATTCGGTACCACTTGAAATACTCTTATGTACACCGTTATAAATTTAAACGGAAAAAATATACCGTTAAAAAACGGAAATAGTGTCCGTAAAAGTAAAATACGGAAATGTCTATAAATATACAGTACGGAATCATACGTAATATGTCCGTAAGTCTGCTGCGGAAACTTGCACGAAAAAATCGAAAATTTATAAGTTACACAGATGAAAATATTACGGTTATATTTTAATTACAACACGGGTAAATCTGCAAATCTGTATAAATGCAATTGTAGCATTATAGACGTGTAAGTATGGCTCAGTTCCGTATGATGAAACTTTTTTTACGGAAACTTCTGTTGGATTAAGAACTAAGTTTCCGTGAATTCACGGAGGTATCCGGAGAAAATTTTACGGAAAATTCCGTTAATCGACGAAGAAAAATGTTTACAGTCCGCAAGCGGACACGGGTAAGCATGCGGAAACGCAAGAGGGTTGGTCAACTCCGAACTCTTAACGTGTCCGTCCTTGCGATTAGCCAATAGCAATCGAGCATTTCGTCTCTCAGCGCCATTTTTGTTTACATCATGTTTACACGTTGAGTTTCCACAGTTAACAATTAAATTCACCGACGTGCACTGTATTTACAATCATGATTTGTAACTAAAAGAATACGGAACACGTTTCCTAAAGTACTATTTAAAAAATTAAACGTACGAAAAAAAAAATAGATTCGTAAAATATTGACTGAATTTTATACAGTTGAAATATGTGGCTGTTAACATTTCAAATTTCATAGAAAACACGTACACGACCGTTCTATACTATTCATAACATACTAAACTACATATAAATATGAAATTAATGTATCATTAATGTCAGAAATTTATTTGAGAAACACTTTTCATGTTTCATAGGTTGCAAGGCCGTACGTTTAGGCATGCGTTTTCATTAGAGGTACGTAAATTTCGCAGATACATTCCAGGTCAGGTTGAACGCCAATTATGTATACTTCATTGTCATGTCTGTGACTTGCTGGCGGTTGTTACGAAACGCGTTTGACTACTGCAAGCCAGTAGTAAATAAGGAAATAATGCGAAGTGCTATCGCTTGCTACCTGCTTGTACGGTTATAAGCCAATAGATAATCGAGTGTGGCCAGTGTGTGTATAGGACTGACAAGTCTAGGCTGCTGCCAGATGAATCCGCGAAATTGACGTACCTCTATTTTTCATGCATTGTAGAATAGAAAATTTGTTTCACTCCGTGTGCTTGTTTCGTTGGCGTGTTACGCATAGGCTTTCTTACGTTTCCGTTTCACTGTAGAACGGGCCTAGAAGTGTGGTAGCAATAAGGACGAGACAGCACGCGTATTGCACCTCACCCTAGCCTCTAGGTGCAAGTCACTGAACTAGTGTGCTAGTCTTCTCGCCGACAACTACCCTATATGAGACTCTCAGTGGAGATCGTATAAAGATACGACGCAGTATCAAAAACAAAGGTTTACTTTAACGTCTACACGTTTTAAAATATTCTGCACAAAGATTTTCATTCTTAAAAAAGACTGCAAAAACGCCCTTTTTCGTCATTGTTGGCCACTAATGTGCTTTGATGAGTGGTGTTGAACTTGAAATGGGTAATGACTAGAGGTACGTCAATTTCGCGGATTCATCTGGCAGTAGCCTACATTGCTCTGGATACAGTCGATTATTCATTGGCTTACAACATTACAAGCGACAGCTCTATGAATCATTTCTTTATTTACTACTGGCTTGCAGTAGTCAAATACGTTTCGTGACAGCCGCCAGCTAATCACACTCGTGATTATGAAGTGTATATTTTTGGCGTTCAACCTGACCTGGAATGTATTTGAGAAATTGAGGTAGCCTACCTAATGACTTCGCGGGTTCACCGTCGTGTAGGCTAGCTTCCAAGAACATGTGTGTATTCAAGCAGACATTATCTGCTCACTGGCTGCTCGGTGACGTAATGATATGAGTCTACATTTAGTTGCTTCTGTACTATTGGCTAAGCGACTTACAGCAAGTGTCAAATAAGTCACGGGCCAACTGCGAAACTGGCAAAAACTTACAATTGCTGGAATTCTAGCTTGGGACCAAAGGAAAACGCGAATTTTTCAGGTCTCTAGTAATAACACGAGTAACGTTCATTAACTGCTATTCCTAAGCAGATATCAGTCATGTGCGATGATGAGCAGTTTTCAAATAATCTGTTAGCAGCAGAAGATCGTCACCGGGCATAGTAGATAAATAAACGCTGAAAACTCAAACTCCAATACGTCACGTTTTGAAAGTAAATATATGAAAACTACAAAACAACAATCCTAGGTAATGATACTTGCCAACTTTATAAGCAACAGTTTACCCAGAATGACGTATTTGTTAAGGCGGTGGTTTTGAAAATATTATTTTAACGCAAATTAATATACACATAAAAAATTCATTCTTACAGTTTTAACACTTGTATATCATCGTTTGTATCTGAATTTTCTGTGGCAATACATCGAACGGATTTTTAGACTTTTTCCCCTGAAATATCACATTTTTTGTTGTCAAAATAAGCCAAAATGAAGCAAAATAATTTTTTACTGACAAACGGTACATTATTTTAAAAAAAACCCGCTCTGGCAAAATTGTTTTGTATGAATGTGTACAGTCCCAATTTTTTTTTTTTTTCAAATCATTTGGTTGAAAAATATTCGATTTATTTGCTATTGTTTGAAATAAATGATAGATCATGGCCGTAAGTGTGATCTCTTGCGCTGAAATGGAACATATGCTGTTTCGGCGTCAGAGATTGTTATTCAAAAATACGTTACTCTATAAACATTTTTACAGAGGACGTCGATGAAGACTACTATCTAGGATTGCTGTTTTTTTTTTTTTTGCAACTTGGCTTTGAGAAACCTACAATTTTAAACTAATGCTTTGAGAGCTGAATTTTGTACCCATTCCCTCTCAGGCTCGGTTAATAACAATATCGGATTATTTTATTTTTCGCTTTTATACAACTCTGGGATATAAAACGTGTAACATACGATCTCATCGCAAATTCTATCCATCTTGCGCTACCCAGCCGTGACATTTAAAACATTTAACGGCTATTTAGGTTGCAATCAATTAAAAATTTTAAAGTAACAAAAAGATCTTGTATATATTGTTGCATAAATACACGTTAAAAGTAATCAACTGCCATACTTTCACTGTGGCGCAAGGTAAATAGAATAAGCTGAGTGATCACTAGGGCCACGATTTTGTCGCGAAAAGATTTTTGCCCCACTTTGTTTCAGTGACTCACGTGCACATCGGCAGTTGTGTTTCAAGGTTATTGGCAGCGTGTCTTTGTTCAGACACGTTTCTCATTTGACTGTACCAATCAGAATAAGATTATTGTGAGTCTGTACGTCTATAATTTGCCAAGGCCAGTGAGAGTAAAATCATCCAACCACAGACGATGTAGCAGAGCTGCAGGTGTGCACATGAAGCATCGAAACCAAATGTTGCAAAAATCTTTTCGCCATAAAATCGTGGCTCTAGTGATCACAAATTCTACATTATTCATCTAAGAATTTCATAAAAGTGAAAAGTAAAACAATTCAAAATGGCGACAAGCCAAATAAATCTTGAGGGTATCCAAGTGGGGAAAAATCGTAACTTTATATTTGTATGAAACAGTGTTAAGTTTTGCAGATATTACTTAGCAGTACATTTTCCTCTTACAAAAGATATGTACCTCAGACAGTTTGCTCATAACGGCATTTCAAAGTCAAAACGAAAGTAACAAAATAAAAGAATTAATATTGACACGACACGAGCTATGGCTGGAAGTGTAAAGAAAACCGTTAGAGAATAGTTTTATACTTCTAAAAATATTCTGATATTTGGAATATTTTGCTACTTTCTAAATACAAAAATATTTCGGAATTGGTTTTTGTATACTTCAAGCCGTATCCAGTGATAAGTAGTTTCAGTGTGAATTATTTCATTTAATTAAGTTTATTGGTTTTTCGTGGTGTGCATGAAGTAAAAACGTGCAAATTTTTACTTTGAAATATTATCGTGGGAAAACTGGCTGAGCTATATATCTTTCGAAATAGGAAAACGTATTCTCAAGTAGAAAGCTAACATTGTTTAGTACAAATATAAAATTACGATTTTTCTATACTTGAACACCCTTAATGCTGTATTGATTCTCGGGATCACACACACATAAACGCAACCTAATAGGGCCTTAGTTACGGAAAATTTTATCAGACAGGTGACGAGTGTCTTGTGCTTCTATTCATGCCCCGACGTGTATATAGCTGATTCAGGTTAAAGAGAGCACTTTTGCTGCATTATATACTTTTCTACTTTCAGATAATTTATAGTTTGCTGCCCTTTTCTAACGAGTGGTGTTGTAAGTTTACCGTGTGTATCTCAGTGTCTTTGGCGCAAAGTAGCATCTAAACGGATAACTGATTTTGATGTAGTTTTTTTAAGGTGACTTAAACGAGAGTGTTTTAGCTATGATTCAAGAAAATCTGTTCAGCCGTTTGAAAGACGTCAGCTCTATTCAAGTGGTTAAAGGGATGCGAGCAACGTCTACTGGTCTGATCGATTCGAAATTTAGTATCCTGTGAGTCAGTTTTTTTACTTTTAATTTAATATATTGTGTTAATATGAACGAAGCAGCTCAAGTAAAATCAAAATGTCTAGATTGGGCCGTACTCAGTACTTAACATCCGAAGTAGCGAGAAATAATATTTATTTTATTAATTATTCTAGAACAATATCGTCTGCTTAGTGCAAGAACACGATAACTTGATTTTTCCAAGTTTAAGTTATCCGCAGATGTCTACACTACCCCTATGATTGCTCCTTTTCACGTGGTTACATTTACAAATTTATTAATTAGGTGTGTTGATGCAACACACGTTTGCATTAAAACAAATAACTATGTGTATGATGAAAGCAATTTTCAGTGTTACAGTTGGATATAGCCAGCTACCTAGTTATCTAATTATAACATTTAGCCTGCGATATTGTCTTGAAGAGTGGTCTATTTATCGCGAACTACTCGAAAATGCTGAATGGTCAGTTAGGCTACCTGAGAACAGAAGGTAAATTTGAACAAGTACCGTTAAAATTCCACTTCATATAACATAATTATGTACAGTCATACTTAGGCAAGTACTTTGGTCAAGACTTCAAAGTTTCAACTACAAAAGAGGAAGTATTTATTAAAACGTACATTCACATTTTTACAATTAGCGTATCTGACCCTACAGCGTGGTTGTCTGTTTCGCGCCTGTGATGACGGAATGACGATGCGAGGACACAAGGGGAAGGGGGAGGGGTATTAATTACCCTGTAACAGTAAAAAATAACACGGTCACACGGACGTGCTCGGGCCGCCGAAGTGGGGCTGTTGTCGTCCGCCAGGACAGCCGCTCTGCCCGTCTCTCTCAGGAACAACCCCCCGTATATAACACACGTGTTTCCAGGCAACCCTTGTCGCCGGGGGTGAGTTAGGTGCGGCAAGGGATGTTTCATAACATGGTAACAAAGTAATTAGCTGTACTGGTACCACAATTAGGTGCGCGCTAGAGAGGAGGTGGGGGGTAGGGGTCTAATATCTGCACAGAGGGTTGAGGGTGGATGTGTGTTCTCGCTACCTCCCCTGCTGCGCACATACAACCCTTGTCACCGGCAACCACCCCCTTTCCGGCCGACGATCAGGCGCTGGTCGTGTTCACCCCCTCCCCCTCCCCTACACCGCCTCACTCTCCCCTCCTCCTCGGAGTCTGCTCATTAGGACCGTTGTCTGCCAGTCTTGGGACTTCTCCACACCGTCTGTCAATACGGGCCTAAATATAATATATTTGAATGTTTCTTCCAATGAGACAGGATAACGTACTGCACTATTGTGGATATAGGCCTACGCCATTGCGATATTATGTCGCCCCATACAATGTTAATTCCACTACAGGTTAGATAAACCTATGTAAAAAGTTTGTCACAGGAAACCTTTCTGCCGCTTGAGTGACGGTATCGGTAATGGGTGCAAAATGACCAATCACAGAGCTTTCCTGAATATTAAGTTACATTAAGTTGATAATTTAAAACTCGAAATTGGTTTATTTTCACTTAAAAAATAAGTTAAATGAATTGTCGTTTCCAAGCCTATTATATCTTTGGTGTATCATACAGAATGTTCTGAAATCGCTTGTCAATATTTTGGAGGAACAATTTTCACATCCAGAAGATCAATAAATGTTAGACTTTATGGACGTGGGTCCGAATATGCACCATTTCAGCATTATAGTTCACAGTGCATTACAGTGTGCGGGTAGGATCATATTAATATTAAGAATGCCATTACAACTGTTATTGGTAGCTACATAGACGAGTCGTATTTAATTAGACGGTAGGTACTGACTGATGTATTATTCCACATTATTAATAATAATACAACTTTATTAATGGCGCAGTTAAGGCGATGTCGCCTAGTCTCACACTGGACCATACAAATTTCAGTCTACAGTTACAATTATTTTATGACATTTCAAACTTAAGTCTAAGGTAAGGCTACTAAAAAATTAAAAAGCAAAAATGAACTAGCGATGTATCACGAGAGAATTAAAACATGATCCAGCCTGTGTGCCACGCACTGGGCGTCATGAGACCTGTAGCACAGAAGCTGGGAGTTTTCGTACCTATTTCCCCATAACTAGGGACAGGAAAATTTCGTAAATTCAGTGACCTGCATGTTAGAATCAAGTATTCTATGCATGCTCAAGCCCCGACCATTTCTCCACTAGCTACTGCTCAGTAGAACAGCAGGGAACGAATATACGGAGCTTGAGTATGCATAGAACAATGGATTCTAACGGCTCATTGAATAGCTGAAATTTTCCTGACCCTGCCTATCACATATTTTTACTCCTCTAGATGTGATTGTTCTCCAAAATATTGACTTGCAATTTCGAAGCCATGCTGTATATTTGGCGATATTTTATCAAATACTAGTGTTGGAGTAGTGTGTTCATACGATGATCATAATTATAAAATATTGTGAAGGTGTTGTGGAAATTAGTTTTCTCATATTTATATTTGCCAACTAAAATTTAAAAATTGTTACTATCTTAATCAGTATCTTGAGATGTATCTTAAAGGCACAAGTTCATGATAAAGAAAGACATTTCATGGAAATTCTTTAAATGAGTGTTACTGGAGTAATATTTGTAATTTTACTATAAAATTCATAGGAAAGTCAGCAAAAACATTAAACGCTGATTGAAGGCGATTTAATCTCCTGATTCTAGATAAATATCTTGATAGAGTTGCTATCAATTTAATAACTACCTAAGCCAGGCTAAACAACTATGACTAACAAATTTTTAATAAATTTACCTTGCACAATGCTTAACATTGAAATTTTCGTAAGCGTGTTTAAAATGAATGCAAATATTATTTTCCAGTTGGTGTTGTGACTTTTGTCACGTTTCCTTTTATGCGTAGTAACAAATTTGTCACTCGAACAGCCTTAAAGTTAGTCACAAGGCATCCTGCAGGGTGCACTCCATTTAGCCTTAAGTGTGTTCACGTGACAAAAACGCATAATTTTATATTTGCACGATGTAGTGTTAGTTTTATATACGTTACTTGTGACCACATTTTCTACTTGCGAAACTTTTTTAGCTCTCATAGTCTTCCCATAGCGGCAGGTCAAAATCAAAATGCAAAATTTGCAAGTTACGGGAACATGGCAATAACAAAAACTAACTTACATACGCAAATGAAAAAAATTACACTGCATTTAGATGACACGGGTCATATGATAAAAGACTGTAAATCTCACAACGCAATTACTTTGTATTTTTAAAAATATTCTAAAAGTAACGATAATTTTCTTTATTTATGGCTATTTTTAAAAAATACAAAAGGGCTTTGTTGTGCGGTTTTAAATGTTTTAGCACATGTCCCGCAATATCTAATTTCAGTGTAAATTATGTCGTTCGAGTAAGTCAGTTGGTTTTTGTTATTAGCATGTTCCCGTAACTTGCAAATTTTGAATTTAGCATGCCGCTATGGGGAGACTATAAGAGATAAAGAAGTTTTACAAGTGGAAAATGTAGTCACAAGCAACGTCTATAAAACTAACACTATGTCGTACAAATATAAAATTATGAATTTTTGCAATGCGAACGCCCTTAAGTCATATGGCCTAAAAGTGACTTTCAGACAAAGTGACTTTCAGGCCAAATTCAGTGTTGAACAAGAGCAGTTTATGCCAAATTAATTTTATTGGAAGCGACTTTAGGGTATATCGCTCTTATTTCAAAATAACTTTTAGGCCAAGTGATATTTAGGCCAAGTGACAGTTGAGCAACTTTTAGATGTTAGGCCAAATGGATTTTATGCCAATTGTCGCGCTTCGGTAATGCGAGCCTGAGATGACGCCCTCGCTGGCACTTTGAGGGTAAAAGCAGAGGTGTAAAGTTGATGTTTTTAGCTGAGGCTGTAACTTGACGTCCCAGCTGCTTGAAATACAACACCTAGTGCTTTGTCCTGCCAGCAATATTTCTCTGGACGCGTGTCCTACAGCCGGCCGTGAAGCGGTGATCAGTGTCTACTGGCCCGGGTTTATGGGGTCGGCGCCAGAGGTTCCACTCCCCTTGTTTATGACGACAACAAATAGCTGTGGGAGTTTGTAAAGCTGGGTTCTATAGACCTCCACTTCCCCCGCCCCCATACCCATCATTCTTTTCCTTCTGCAGTATTTCACCAGCTACAGAATTCAATTTGTTTTTTAATCTGCCGCAGTTTCATAGGGAAGTTTCCTTAGAATCGTGTTTTTGATGGCATATCTTCATAACGTAAACACTATGGTAATTAGGGAATAAGTAATGTGTTAATAGTTATTTTAAGATCATATTTGTTTAGACCTGCATATATTTGCTGGTTTGACCTGTGTAATCATAATTGGAGATTAATTAATAATTAATTATTTACTGACTTCAGTCTCACATCAGTAAATATTGAGTCATTATTAATACAATTACTGATTTTTTTGCGAAAAGGACTTTACAGCAACTTGTTTCAATGTTTCACGTACGAGTATGCAGCTCTGTTTTGTGGTTATTTGGTTGTGTGAGCTTGTGCAGAGACGTCGCCCATTTGACTCTGCCAATCAGAATAATGTTACTGAGACACCACACGTCTGTGATTTGAGAATAGAATCCATAGACGCTGAAAGTTATAAACATCCTACCATTGGCGGAGCAGAGCCGCAGATATGCACATAAAGCATTGAAACGAAATGCTGCCAATTTCTCTTCAAAAAAATCCACCGCTCTAATTATTAGACTCTAAGGAATTTAATGCCAACCAAAAAAAAAAAATTGCTGGTAAACAAGAACGGAATCTCACCCTATTTGGTTTAGGGTAAAACGAGCTGCTTATGTATTGGGGCAGCAGACGATAAACATACACTGAAAAAAATACTTATGAGTCACTGCAAAATATTTTGTTAAAATGGACCTTACCAAATTTTTTTGTAGTGGTTACAAAATTTTTTTGTAGTCACTGCAAAACTTTATTGGGGACAGCAACATTTTTTTGTGATCACTACAAAAAAATTTGGCAAGGTCCATTTTAACAAAATATTTTGCAGTGACTAATAAGTATTTTTTTCAGTGTACAGATGATGCGGTTCGATAATGCATATTACTGTTGAGTCTGTCCTCCAGATCATTGTCCCCACCAAAAATGTCCTTTCCCTACCGATGAGGCCTACAAAATACACTATAAAAAAGTTTGCAAATTTGCCACACGTGCGTATAGGATAGCTAAGAAAGTTGGTATGGTAGAATTGTTTCCTAGACATCCATGGTAGCACTTCTAAACTTTTTATAAAACAGTCAAATGTATACTGAAGTTACCAGACTTGTATTGTAACAAGTGTAACATTTTGCATATTTACAAGGCGGGATTATGGTAACTGCCCCATACTGCGTGTAGGTTAATTACTTCCTTAACATTTTAGGAAGTTTTTACAGTGACGCGTGCTAGCCGGTCAGATACGAGGCAACATCTCAACTTGTCAGCCGAAGTAATTTTTATGTGTTTTACTGCGCAGTAGCACAGAATATGTAGGAATGCAGAAGTGAAATAGACGTAGGACAGAAAACTCGGTCACACTCACACAAGCAAGTAAAATGGCTTCACTGACCAGCAACATGATGGAAACGCCTACCGCCAATCAGCATAAGGCTGCTCCCCTGCTACCAGATAGCCAGGCCAATAGGAAACCTGCAGTAACATACAGGAACCAAACATACACGGGGCTGGTATCAACAACCTCGGGCAGCCAATAAGCGGCGAAGTTCGCCCGTATCAAATGAGCCACCATGGCGTTTTACCTCTGTAATACTATTTAGTCTGTGGCAAAAGTGTCGACAATGACAGGAATTGATAAGACAATCTTACGATTGCTCCACGACTTCACTGACCTGTAGGATAGTCTGTCTACGTACTCAGGCATACTGTAGGGTAGCAGTTATTGGCTGCTTGGTAAAGTAGTGAGGCCTCATGATTAGGCCTGCGTTTGTTTGCTTATTTTTATTGGTTCACCTTCCTTCAGGAGGTGTCAGATACATCAAGGGCCAATAACGAATGTGGCTAGAACTTCTTGTCCTGCCGTAAATAAAACGCTAATTTTTTATGGATTCTACAAGCGAATTTCGTGAGAGACTAACCCTCTTGCCCGAACATTCTTCTGAACTGTTGCAACATTATACGATAATTATTAACCGACGAGCGAGAGAGACAACGAGCACGCTTTCACTTACCGAGACGCCATCTTGAGACTGAATGGTTATCCAATGTTGCTGCTGTAACTACTTGCACGATGAAGAGTATCCTTCCACGCTAGCATCACAAGGTCCACACGTGTACTTCCGCACAAGGGTCCGCAGACAGCCACACACATCAGCCACAGCAGTACTTAACATGACAAAACCTTGTAAGATGTGCAAAGCCACACACTGGAGCAGCAGCCAATGAACAGATAGGTGAAGACAGAGTGTTCACAGGACTGTGGAGTGAAGAGGTCTTTAGCGCTGGTGAGAGGTGGCATGGTGTATGGATCAGTGGCCGGAATGAGAGAGCGAGGGAAAACGGGAGAACCTCGAAAAAGCCCACAGAACAGCGGCTTGGTCCGGCGCGATCTTCACGTGTGAAAATCCGGGAACCAAGCCTGCCGCAAATCGAACCCAGATCACCTTGGTGGGAGGCGAGCACTCTAACCACTGTGACAACTGCGGCCCCACTTGACTGCAGATTCCAGCCGACAGGTCAATGAACCCACAAAGTTTCTGGGCCACTACTTTCGGGTATAAAGGGGTTGCAGTGAAGTGTTTTCCCGTTTCCTGTTTCCAAAGGGAAGAAAACAATTAATTGAGGCTGATTCCGTCATGATAACGCGTTCTGGGCAGCAGTACATAAATTATCAAGGCGTTAGTTGCCTGGCCAGCAGTGAAGTTTTAACAATGGCTGCCACCAATTTGCGTCTCACCACAAATAGCGTTGACAGTTCCGAGTTCATAACGAAGTCAAATTATTTACTTGAGTATTTGTTTTGCCCTGGTCCGAATTTAACTCCACGCAAGGCAGCTGTGCGATTCCGGAAAGCCTTAATTGTTCTTCTTAATGCGACTCGAGAGACCCGAGGCTTTGCGCTGTCTTGCACTTTCGGTCCACAAAGCACTCCACACAGCCTGACTGCTAGAGATCCCTGTACTTTCGCGAAAACAATTTATCACCATCCTATTTCAATTTCTTACATGTACATCTGCGATCAGTAATTGTATGTCTTTAAACCTTAGCGTCTTGGGATTCTGCTGGCAAGTCACAGTTGTACGATGTTGCACAGGAACGTTATTGTAATTGGCTTAGTCAAATGAGATACAGCTCTTCACAAAGACACGCTGCCAATAACCATGAAGCAGAGTTGCAGATGTGCACGTAAGTCGCTGAAACAAACTGGGGCAAAATTATTTTCGCGAAATACTGTGGACATACAAACTGGTGTAAATATCTTTTAGCGAAAATCCAGGGTTCGCACTGGCTATTGGAGACGCTTATTAATTGCGGGAAGCATCGATTGTTTGGTATAGGTTTCAAACAAGGTGGCGCATTTGTTGTGGACCATGGTTCGAATTCAAACTCTGGCAATCTTTCAGGGTTTTCATAAATCGCTCCAGGCTAATGCTGGGAAGGTTACTGGACATGGCCCATTCTTCTCCCAGTTTCCGCCCTTGATTTGAGACACAGTTGTTTTATTTGTATGCGTATATTTTTATATGAATTTTCCCATGAATATACAAGTCGTTCATGAAATTTTGAGTTACTAGTTTTCCGAGAAACTAAGTCTGAATTTGGACTATTAGTATTTCACAAATATATAATTGTAATGAACTAGTGTTGTTTTGCGATACTATGTGTGGCATTTTAGGTTTCCTGATAACAAGGGATTTTCGCGAAAATAGTTTTCCCCCACTTTTTTTCAGTGCCTGCTCTGCTTCACGGTCAGTGATTGGTACAGACATGCAAAATTCGCGTTATCATTTGGTAGCAGACTAAACTTCACTTTCCTATTCATAGTACAGCATAATCTGCGATTCAATTGGCTAAGAACTTTTATGTGTTGTCATTTACATGTGTTACGTCTTTACAGAGATTGGCCTCTCTACCTTGTAAGCATTCTCCGCGGCAAGTCACGACAATATCGGCCAGCGGGAGACGTCGATCGAGCCTATAGTCACTTGGAGTCCAATCAGATGTCAGAAAATCTCTCTACCGTGTAAGAATTCACCGCGGCAACTCACAATATCGGCCAGCGGGAGATGTCGATCGAGCCTATAGTCACTTGGAGTCCAATCAGATGTCAGAAAACCTCTCTACCGTGTAAGAATTCACCGCGGCAGCTCACAATATCGGCCAACGGGAGATGTCGATCGAGCTTATAGTCACTTGGAGTCCAATCAGATGTCAGAAAACCTCTCTACCGTGTAAGAATTCACCGCGGCAGCTCACAATATCGGCCAACGGGAGATGTCGATCGAGCCTATAGTCACTTGGAGTCCAATCAGATGTCAGAAAACCTCTCTACCGTGTAATAATTCTCCGCGGTAACTCACAATATCGGCCAGCGGGAGACGTCGATCGAGCTTATAGTC